>JARYHS010012650.1:0-39040 GCA_031002005.1 Vandiemenella viatica | reverse complement strand
AACAAAAAAATACAATGTATTATTTTAAAAATTACACGACACTAACACTTCGCTTAATCCAGAGATGTCAGTTGGAATGAAAATTATATCTCTGTTCACACAGTATATTTGAACGGTAAAGGGGGAAGCGCGTTCAGTGAAGGAAGACTATACGAAGTGATGGCTACGTCAGATACGCCTTTCAGCAGTCTGAGTCACCTTCTCAAGTGTGCTGGGGAAGCGTGTACTAAGGCAAGAGCACAGCAACAACTGCTGGAGGCCTATCAGGTATACTGTGTAGCGTACAGATCCTAATGAATACAAAGTTTAGTAACAAATGTTTTCTTAATTACAACTTGTGTTGTGAATTTTTGCTGGTCTCAATGATTCAGGCAGGCTTATTCCATTTGTGAGTTATTTCTTTCGCTACGACGCATGCCCTGAGGAAACATGTCGGAGTGAATGTAAGCAGAGAATCAGATGGTACAACGTGTTTATATCTCCGGGTTTCTAAGCCCGGTACAACCTATGACATTTTGGTGTTTTGGGAAGCCGAAAGTCGTCTTAAAGTATCTGATATCTTCAAAGGTAAAATCGAAGAATATTGCTTAAATTTACTTTCCAGTGTTGAAAATGGTTCATCCTCCCCCCGGGGAAATAAGGAGAAGGTTGGAAGTCTTGTTTGAAGATAGGTTTCATCCTCCGCTAGTCTAATAACTAACGATTGTGATTTTTCTTATCGTCACTAGCCACCCCAGTCTTCTACGCTTTTTTGGATCCACGTTTAGTAAGTGGTACTTAAAAATTTTACAAACAGGGGCTCGTTCTTAAATCCGTCGTAGATTTAGCCGCATTGTTCCAAAGGCTCTAATTGCCTGCTCTCATTTAATTATAGTTTGTTTAGCTCTGGTTATGAACAATAATACAATTTATAATTATACGCTATGTAATGTTTTCCCATGAATTTCCTGTAAACATTTGCACTGTTTCGGAGAAGTTGCCCACAAAAGTTTTTCCAATGTTTATATCTTATTCTCTAAGGTGTTTTCAGGTGAATTCTATGAATTTTTATCAAGGGGATGCAGTATAGCGAAGACGAAATCTGTGTATTTTCAAACTGACGTTACAAACAAACTTGCCAAATCTAACTATTTAGATCTCAATTTGTAGAGGAAGAGTGTCAACTTCTAAGGCTACGATTACAGTACTACAAGCAAATTCACGTGCGAATTGAGCGCAAATCGCTGGTTATCGCGACAAGTTCAAACTTTTTTTTTTCCGCGCGAATGGAGCTTCTCAATAGCGATTCCAGTTCAGGCTGAGACAAGTGCTCTAAATGTAATTTACTCCCTATAGTTGTACAGTTTTATGACCTTTTTTTTTTTCTTGTACCATGAGACAGTGAGCGGTAACGCCGTGGCCTCTCATTCGGGAGAACTCGTGTTCCAATCCCCGTCCGGCCATCCAGATTGGGTTTTCCATGTTTTCTCCAAATCACTCTAGTCGAAAGTCGGGATGGTTCCTTTAAGATGCCATGGCTGAATTCCTTCCCTTTCCTTGTGCCCCTAGTACTTTCCCGCCTCAATGATCTCTCCCAACAATGTCCGATGATTTTTGTTAGTTCTTGGCGTGAACTCTGGCCTAAATTTTTCAGGATTTCCGCACTGTGCCATCTCTAATGCTCTCCCGTTTTTCAGTTTCTTTTAATGTTGGTGCTGGTGAATCGGAATTGATTTCTCCTAATTATTCTGAGAACCCTTGAATTGGTTCTGGGTAATTTAGAAGTTGCTCAAAGTAGGTAGCGAGGAGTTCAGTTTTCTCTGTTTAGTGCCAATTTCCCATTTTCGTTTTTAAAGCAAAGAGCCCTCAATTTTGTTTGCAAATTTTCTGTAATAGTCTCTAGCATTATAATTTCTGAAGTTTCCTTCGATTGAATCCAATTGTTTCTTGAGGTATTGTCTTGTTTTTCTGTGGGTTTTCGTGGCTAGTCTTCTCTTTTCATCTAGTTCTGTTTGGTAATTTGTGAGCCCTATACTTGTATGCATTTATTTTACTATTTTGTATTTATTAAAGATCCTACTACCATATTTATAATTTAAAAAATTATTTTCATCTTTTTCAGGGCTTATCGTGAAAATGTCTGACAACTTTAATTTTGACCTATAGAAACATTCATGGATATACTACTATACCATTGCAATGTTAGATTGTTCTGTTGTCTCAATGCCTGTTTGCTTGTAAACTATATGCATTTTACCAAAGTAAGTAAAATCATCATAGTTTATGATCTCCATAACATGTGCAAAGTCGTCGATAGTGTCTCTTACAATGGTAATAATTATATTTGATCTACAGTCATGAGTATAACAATAATGCAAAAGTCTTTTGTATAAATAGAAGATCCTAAACAGCGTTAGTAGATCCAATTGTAGATCCTTGAAAATTTCTATAAATTATCTCGCAAGGAAAATCATTGGGCATGCATTGTTTCAAGCAGAGCGATGGTGGGTAAGGAGTAATGCGAAGGTCCTGCATTCGGGAGGACGCAGGTTCGAATACCCGTCCAGCCATCCAGAATGGTTCCTTCAATATGCCATGGCCGAATTCGCGTTCTTGCCCTCAGTTCTATTCCCCAATTCATGGATACCTTTTTTTGATTATCCATTTTTTTTCTCCAAATGTTTAATTTAGAGGCTCAAGACGCAACTCTCTACCCTTTAGACCAGTGTTTCCCAACCTTTTTTGGGTCATGTCCCACTTTCAACATTTTTTTGCCCCCCATACATAATTTTTAATAAAAATTATTTGTTATTAAAGAAACTGATATAGGATGGTTTTTGAAAGAAAACACTTTAATATTATCATAAAACACAGTAAGTAAATTTAAAAAACATATAATGAAATACTAAAATTCAAATGATTTATAATAAACATTTATTATGGCAATTTAGTGTGATCCTTTTAAGAATTTACTTTTTTGCTATATTTTGTAACCATATCAGGCATCGCGTTTAAATAACCCAAAGAGAAAGCGGTAAAGTCGTATCAAGTCAATTTCTAAATTGCCCCCCTAAAAAAACCAAATTGCCCCCCAGTGGGGCGTGGGCCCCACGTTGGGAAACACTGCTTTAGACTGAATGTTGTAACTTCTATACGCATTTTTAATAGTCAGACTTGGCTTTTACAGATGGTGCTGTCGACACCACTCCTGAAGGAAGATTCTAGGAAGGAGGAACTCGAAATCAGAAGTTTCATGAAGAGCTACATGAGGGCTACTCAGCGCATGAGGGATGAAATCGCCAGGAAGTGCGATTGCATGTACAGACGGTTGCGCCAAAATTGCATCAGGTAAGAGCTTGTTTGTAAGCACATATCCACAAATTATCATTATTAGTAACTCCGAGCTAGCAACCGGATTCATGTAAATCGCAGGACTAATGGTATATACTTAACGTTGGTGTTGCAAGTAGATTTGTCAATAGTTTGTTGATAACTACTAATTTACAGTTCGTATGGTAATAAACATTATTGCCTTTTTAAGATTTTAAAAGCAGTTTCTAACATATACCATAATTAACATATAATTTTTTTTTTAATACTTCGGAAGTGTTGTTTCTGAGACTTGCGTAGTTAATTCACTTGTGTTCTAGGAAGTCATGATAATGTCAAACGTCTGATTATAGCTGTTCTTACATAACTCTCATCGTCAGTACATGTAGTAGGTAAAAAAATTAGGTCCATGTAAGTCAGATGTCCGTAGAATGATTTTTGACATTTTAAAGGCTCTATGGTTGGATTTTTGTTGTTGAGAAACTTCTCTAGAGACTCAAGGGTCAACAGTTGGAGTCTGGCCTTCGATACAAGTGTAGTGTTATATACTTGTTTACAATGCTGTCGGTCACTAAATGCTCATGTTGATTTGTCTTTCGCCGATGAAGAATATAACATTAGATAGCTGAGTCTCTTATGCAACTTTTTTATTTTTGTCTTTTATTAAGTGTTGTCTTTAGCAATGCCCTGTGAATGATTAGTTGATAAGGAGAAAAAAGTAATCCTGTCACGTTTCTTTAAGAAGGTAACGTGTATCTCTTCTTCCTGGAGAGTTTTCTGTAATTCTTTGGAACTCTAGATGGGCGAATCGTGACTTTAAACTTGTTATTAATGCCATTGCTGAACGCTTCCAACCACCTACTAGGTTCAGCTTTTAATTATTGTTCGTATTTTAGATTCCATCCAGAAAATATCTGAAAGTGAAGCTCGAAAATGCCATGAAAAGTCCAACGAAATCTGAACTTATAAACTCGATGCTTTTTACTACACTTTAAATCTCGTTTGCTCAACCGTTGTGGAATAAAAATAACATTCAGACCTGGAGATATTGTTATACTGATCAGTCTCATATTGGATCAAAGATAAAACAATCTACAATTTTCTAATCCCGATGATAGAAACGGGTTGTCTGATAGAGGATGCGGGTTCAATTCCCGCTTCAAATGGCCAGAATTGATTTCGATTACTTGCTGAAATTATTCAAGACGAATCCTTGGATGATTTTTGAAATTGACGGCTGAATTTGATCCTTCTCACAAAGTTCACTGCTGTAATGACCTGGGAGTTGCGTAGCGGTATAGCCCTGAGAAGCGTCATTTAGTAACCACTGGCTGTTACCTTCACAGACAAACTTTCAAAGTACTAGCAGCTAACGTATTTTTATTTTTGTCACACTCGCATTTGTCTGTGTACAGGAATGACGCAGCAGCAGATGCCGAACCGATGCCAGTCTCTCCTCCGCGGATGAATGAATCCAATAGAGGCGACTTGCTCGATGCACTAGTGCGTGTTGTCAACTTCGCTGAAGGATTTGGTCCAGAAATGTGTGCTCTTGCTGAAGTTTGGCGCCAGTACCTGCTCTTCGAGATTGTGCTGACGAGCCATATCAGACGCCTGCCGCAGACCATCCCGACACGTTCTGGCAAGACTCCCACGGGTCGCCTGGTGGTCCAGCTGGGGGCATCGAGCAGGGAGCTGTCTCACTTCACGCAACAGCTCATAAGACGGGCGGAGAGTCTATCAGGAATCGTTGAACTCATGCCACGCCCGCCGCCTGCTCCTGCCCCATTGCCTTCTCCCTTCTGCGCGATCATCCGCAGGTTCTTCCGCAACTTGTGCAGCATGTGTAGCATATGTTTCTAGCCGAAAACAAGATTCATTTTGTGTGAGAATATCAGTCGTGTATATATGGTTTACTGAAACAATTCTTAGCATAAACTCTAGTCATATTTTTTTGTAACTTTGACAGTTAAGTCAATATTTTTTCTTGAAAGCTAGACGAAATTTTATCATGGATTGTTCATTTATTTCTGTAGTGAATTGCTTTGTCGGTTACTTATTTTATGTTTTTAAATTGTTGTATACCTATCATATTTTAGTTTTTTTAAGGGTAGATCGTGTTTTTAAAAATGAAATTAAACATAGACTGGTGTAATTTACTCCGAAAACGTGAGTCCGGAATAGCTAGACAGCCTAGGAATAATAGGGATTGCACAAAGTTTTCAATCATGACTAGCACGATTTTAATGTCCAACTTAAACTTTAATTTGCTGTATTTGACCTGAAGTTATGGATTTCTTGGTATCATCCTTTCTTCGCACGTCAGTTTTGTTTTCAGTTGTACACTAATCTTAGTTTTTATAGCAAATGCTTTTTGCATCTGGTATAAACAATACCCGAAAAAGTTATTAGCTGAATTATTAAAATTTCAAAAAAATGAGTGTAATAAAATTTGTAATTTTAATTCGTCCTTAGCACAATGTTTGACTATTTTCTTGGATTATTAGCTCATTGTTATTAAACATTATTTATAATCGTAGGCCTATGAGCCAGTTTTTTTAGATCGTGATCTCATGGTTTTAAATATTCTCTAATGTTACTGTGGGAAAATTGTCACGTGAGTCAAAACTGTCTTAGGATCTATTACCTTGCGGAATATTTTGGAGGATTTTCTTTTGATCTGACTTGGGGTTTTCACTTGACACTGCTCAAGCCATACACCTGCACGGTGGGTATATCGAACTATGGTTGTGAAGTCATAAGACAATGCTGTATTGCTTCTGGCCTGTTTGGCCTTTTTGACACTCATAGCATATACTTTGGTATGCTTTCGGATCTCTTGTCAGTTGGCTGTCTGAAAAAGCTTTACTCTCTCTTTCCAGAATGTAAACTCCTCTTGCGTAAAGTTAAGTTTTCGCTTCTTGGCCTAGTTGGCATCTGGGTTTACATGATTTTTGCAGCCCATATCACAGAAATTTTGACTTCGCTTGCTAATATTAGAATCATTTGTGAAGATACATCAGTCGTCTTCTAAGACTGTTTCCAACTAAGCCTTCGGAATAAGGACGAATAGTACATGGAAATAAATTGGGAGTACAAATTGTCTGTTAATTACTAGCATTACCTCCTTTTCTTCAGAATCAACCTACGTATTTACAGCTTGTATCTTTTTTTGTGGTTTTGAGGACGTAGGTTTTATATATTTATGGCTGGTCAAATTGTTTTGGCTTAAGTTACTTTCCGAAACCACCGGAAACGAGAGACTGAATTACAGTTCATAGATAAAAAAACTGCTGATGTCTTTGATTTCATGACATCTGGGAATGAAAACGCGAGGTATTTGAAATGTCCCACTTCTGGAAACTGATTGTTACCATACCATTTTAGGACACAGAATCCGTTGCATCGAAGCTTGTAAACTATTAAAGTTGTTTGGAAGTTTGTCGCATCATACACGTTGGAAGATACTCTTCGTTAAGAACCCTATTAATTGTGACGAATTAGAACTGGAACGCTCGCCCGTTCAGAACAGTATCTTACACACATCGGTCGATGATTAATAAATTAGCTGGGTATTAATCATTATTCAAAGGAGATAAAACTAATTTCTTAATAGAATAATGAATTCGTCATGCTTTTTCTATTTTATATAATAAGTGGAGTATCAAAGAGCCTGATGGAGGGTAACATGTGCATTATTAATGTCCAAAGGTAATATATATTTATCTAGGTATCCTCTTGATCCTAACGAATCTTTGATATTGAGAGCATTATATTGATAAGCAGTATTGTAATGTTAATAAAATATCAGTCTTTTGGTAGCATTTTTTTATTTCAATATTTTGTGAAAATTTACCTTATCCTACCTTCAGTTATGCTTATTCTGTTAACTTCCTAATGATCTGGAACCTACTCCGCTTTGACTGCAGATTTCGTGTCGGCAATTCCTTTAAATCTGGCTGTGATCATCCATATTTTTTTTTTTAAAGAAAAATATAGGCATGCTGTAATTTTAGCCGTGCACCTAGCTGCAACTTGTTTTTTACTAATCAGCTTCTGTATATGATTTCGTAACTAGTATTGTTACACTGTTAACGCATTACAAACGCAACACAAATTAAAATCACATATGCAGGACTCTCGGGCATGATCCTTGTAAGTTTTCAGTTCGCTCAGCAGACGCTTATCCACTTTTAGGTTATCTAAAGATGCAACAGTAGGAATTGAATCGCAGATGTTATCTAATAACTGGAACATTCGTGTGTGTGTGTGTGGGGGGGGGGGGAACGGGGAGGATGGAATAACTGAAAACGAGCTCTATATTTGCATGAATTGCACTTGGAGTGAAGATTTTTTTTTTAGACGGGTGCCGGCTTAAATATGAAAGTATCTGCAGCTTTTTAACAAGAATAACTTATTTCTTTGCATTGGTTGGGATTTGGATTCGCCATCGTACATAAAAAACAAAACTGCGTATAGAACAGAGTTCAGGGTGAAGAATTGACGATATTGTGAAAAAAGGTAAGACGTTCGTGTTTTTGGATGCTAAAGGCACAACAAATTGAGCTGTATTAAAATCCTTTAAATCTGGAATTTTATACATTTGAGTGTATACACGCATGCGCCTCCCCCCCCCCTCTCCCCACCCCGGACTTTTGATGATTTGCGTATTCAACGCATGTTATAAATACTGAAATACAGGAAAAATTTTAGGTTGGTTAAAGGAACTTAAAATGTAGGCTCTACATATTCAAGAGAAAGTGAAAGTTTTGTTGAATCAATGAGAAGTCTGGCACTGCCTTTCACAAGTTTTTTGTGTATTTGGATTAAACTGTGATAACGCACATATAAAATCGCTTTCGATGTCTCGCCTTGCTCGATAATTTGATATGAACAAGTACAAAAAACACCAGATTCACCGACAGTTAAATCTCCGTGCGTAATCTCAAAATATCCAGCGCCTCCACATTGTGGGGTAGTTCCCCTCGTTTTGAGATCCCCAGTCCTAAAGACATTAAAAATAAAATTTTTGTAATAATTTTTTTCCCCATTCGTAAATGTAGTGATACAGGTGTATCACATATATATTTCATAGTGTTTGTATCTAGGACAGGGAATCGTGAATAATTTCTTGCACTCGGATCAGCACTGTAGTTGTGGCTGTCACAGCGCTCACATAGAACCTGAGGATGACGGCAGAGTACACCGTCGAACACTCGGCTTTCAATAACATCCGCTAGAGAACCCGGTGACTATTACGTTGCAACTATTTCTCAGAAGACATTTAAATGAAGCTGAATTTTGATCGAACAATTTGATGCAATTTTGCCTATCACCAGAAAACAATTTTTCAACCATTTCTGACATGCCTTATCTTTCCATAAGTTCAGATTTTAGACAGGTATCTATATTATTAAAAGCAACCTGTAAAATCTTAATTAACAAAAACTTGTGTTTAAAAATTACTAACATTCATCTAAACGAATGGACTTCATCAAATAGAACAGGAAACATTTTTACATTCGTCATTTTATTTTGTCAGTATACGCCGTCCAAACATGTTTAGTTTCTCCTTGAGGCGAATGACAGCATCCTTCCCATACACAGTGGACTACTTCTCCCAGCAATCCTTGTCCTCTCCGATAACTTCAGTGGTGATCAGCAGCAAGTTCCGAAAGAAAAGCTTTTGCTCTCCGTAGAAAGACCGTTCCTAGGAGAGCATTTTTCTTGATTGAAATTTACATTTTAGCAACCACCTATTTGTTTACGGTCCCCAGTTCAAAATTTCCGTGGGCGCAGAAATTTTTGAGAGTTGTATTTGACCATATGAGCTACGCCAGTTAATTATGTGGTTCGGATTCTACGTTAAACTGGAGGTCCTACCTCTGCTACAATAGCTTTCGGGAGGATCCAACCAACCTTCGGGTTATGGACTAAGCTTTTTAGTCTCTGGATTATGATACATATAGCTGGGTCCAAAGTGTGGGTTTAGGTGATTTTTATTACGTAAAGGATTTTACCGAAAAATTTCATAAGATAATTGACGAAGTCTGATCGCTCGGATTGCACAATCTAAGAAACCAAACATCGTTCTATCCAGTTCGCTATTGTTTTACCAACTATAAGCTGAAAAATGATTGTGCGTCCGTTGGTGTTCACTGCAATCTATGGTAACATTTTTCTTACTGTGTCCCCAGTGGCGCGAAAGGAGGAAGAGAGAGGGGGAGGCAATGAGGGCATGGAGGGTTGACAGAGGGCGTTGCCTTTATGTGCGGCTTTGTGCTGTAACAATTCATTCGAATACAATGCCTCTCTGTTCTCTGTTTCGAATGGAACTCTGGAACATTAATGACAGGAGAAAAAAAAAAAAAAATCAGTAGAAAGGCCGAGAGGCACGCTGTTGTGCCGCCAGGGATTGCTAATTAGTTTTCCAGCGGGAGCACTGGAACTGAAAACACAACTCTTTTCGCTGTGGCAGTTCGCTTTAGTCAGTTCATTGTTTCGTTTCGGATCAGTTTGCTACTGAATGATGATCATCATAGTCTCAGAAAAGATACAGCTCACAAAGTATTTATTTGTGGGGCATTCGCAACATTAAATCGATTACATGCACTGAACATTGGCATTGTGCAGGCATCATTTTGATACATCCTTCTTGTGCTTTCATGTGATTTGTTTAACTATGTTGTATGTCCAGAGGGGATTGCTGTGAACGAAAAATTGCGGAACAGTTTGCCAAATATCTACTGTTGTTTGAGATTAGTGAAGACAAACGATCTCACGAATTTGAGTACGTGATGGTAATAGATGCAAAACTTGTGGACGAGATTGTCTGAAATAAGTTTTTCACGTACTGATGTGGTTATAGTGTCGAGAAGTCTAACGAACAGAAAACATATGTATTGGAAATTATTAGGTGATGCATGAGTTCGTAGCGTTTTTTCATAAGTTTGTTAAACACATCAGGTACATATGAGAGACAAATTAATCTTCAACAAAATCTACCATCTACAATAATCTGCCAACGCTGGAGTAATTTTTCGATTCCACGCCTGTAGAAATCGCCATGTTCAGAGCGCATTTTCATCTAGAAATGAAGTTCCTTGAAGATTGTTCAATAAAGACAAGAAAGGGTGCAAGATCAGGTGAATAAGGTTCATGCGGAATGATTTCCCAACTCCTAGATAGTGGTTTTTTTTTTTTTCTTTTTTGAGAGTGCAGTAGCATCACTTCACGCAGTCTTATTGGTTGTTTTGTTTTTGGATTACGTCTGCAATGAATCTTAGTTGATGTCAATAAATGTCGGAAATAAATGTCTGCAATGATGGTTACACCTCGGGGAAGCAAATAATAGCGCAGCACACCCTCGCTGTTCCACCAAGTGCAAAAGACTTCTTTTGAAGATGTTTTTGTTGTTTATCAAGCTAAGCCAATCCTTTCCTTTCCCCCTTTCTTCCCCATTTCCCATATTGACTTCCTTTTCTTTTCCCTTTTTCCTCCCTTTCTTTCCTTTCCTTTCCCACCATTTCTTGTCACCAATAACGGTAGTAGATAATAACGTTAAATGTTGTTTACGAACCAATCGATGACTAGCAAGTATAGATACACATATTTCAAGCCGCTGATTTTTACACGCGGTATCTATTCACAATATTTTTTAACTTTGTCCGGTGAGTGCAAATGTTGCACGATGGCGGAATGGTCAAAGTTTATCACATTTGCCAGTTCTTGAGTACAATGTCGTGGATCTGTGTGGAGTAATGTATTTAAAGCCTTCATCAAACTTCGAAGATATCTTTGAAAGTGGAGTGCCGTTGATATCGAAATGACCATCCTTAAGACGTCGAGATCACTTGAGGCGGGAAAGGACTCGGGACATGGAAGGGGGAGGAATTCGGCCATGGCCTTTTGAAGGAAACATCCCAGCATTCACCAGGAGTGATTTGGGGAAATCATAGAAAACCCAGATCTACATGCCCGGACGTGGATTCGGACCCACGTTCTCCAGAATGCGAGGCCAGATCCTTACCACTCACCCGCCACGCTAGGTGAATTGATTTATTGCTGTGTTTGTGACCACTGATTTAGTACAGGGTAAGCCTTTTCCTTTCAGGTGATATTGTTATTTATTTACCACTAGTCTCTACCAACTTCGGAAAATAAACGTTAGTAAACAGAATTTAAGATGGGGTATTCTCCGATTCTACGGGCATGCCCTACAACTTCTGAAAGAACCTTATATATTTAAAATAAAATCGTTCGCTGGTTTCAACATCTTACGAGTAAAGATATTTTTCAGTAATAAAATACAACAGTCACTCACGCCCTCACGCCCTGGAACCCTACGTAGCTTTTGGCCTGTGCATTTCCCAAAAAATAAATTCTTACACGTGAACTTACTTGCACCTTATCCTTAATAGTGTCAAGCAATTAATAGAATATAAGGTACTTTTACTTCGGTCGATGGTAATTTTAAACCTTCCTCTTAAATTCACAACAGGTTAGAAGGAGTTCTCAAAACTACTAAATGATAACCATCAGTTAGGGATTAAATAATATCCACTTAAATTTTTAATGCATAAATTTCGCCTAAATTTCTTAGACTCACCGACCGGTATATTATTTGAATTACTGTCAGAAGAATCCTAATACATCAGATTTATTTCACCATTATTCCTCCACAAAAAAAACCCCACACATCCAAAACACAGTTCTACTGCGACCACAAATAATCCTCGAAGTTTCTTAATTCTGTTCGCTAACAATCCCTAACTGTTTTTTTTCAATACTACACAAATTGTGTAACATTGGAAATTCACGATTTACCAAAGTTCGTAGCAGTTCCTATCAACTACTTTCAAAATTGTTATAAAATTATAAATTACAACACTTTTTTTTTCAAAAAAATTACTTGATGGCTGCTTCATAACTTCTAAATTGGAACAAAGTCTTTTATGAATATAAACAGCAGAATAGACGTGGCGAATTTTTAACAGTTGCGCAACCGCTAAGTGTCGACTAATAATTAATTTCGTTGGTATTTTTATTGATTCCCTAAACTGACACCTTCTGTTCACACTTACATAAACTTAGGCCTTGCTGGTTTCGACGAAAAAACTAATTGGAGTAATTATACTGAAACCCTCACTTTCGTCGAACAATAACAACAGAACACACCAACCAATCAACTTACTCCCCATCATGAAAATAGACCAGCTCTGCAAATAACTAGATGCATTCGTTAATCTCAAACATTGCCACAAAAAATAAAACTTTGCTCTGAACCAAATGTCGTCTTTCCGAATGGTGATGAAAGAGTCACGCTTGGTGGTTTCACTAATATTTATAGAGTTCGCCAGACCGACGCTTCTTCTGATGCAGTCCCAAAGTGTTCTTTCCCCCCGCGGCCGGTCGTGTCGCAATCTTTTCCTCCCAAGTTTAAATCGAAATATTCCACCACGTTCGCAATTCATAAATTTTATGATAAAAATCAGAATACATACACTCTGTAAAGCGTTAGAACTGTCACAATCTGAAGTTCGCATATGCCAAGGGCAACATAAGCTGCTTGGTATACGTTTCTGACTGCAAAATACAGTTATTTACAACTTAATATATAAATGCCTAGACGAATTTAGGCGGTTTTCAACGATGAACTATATTAAATATCCATCTTGGTTCTTGTAAGTGACTGTACAGTGTATACGGCCAACAGGTAAGAACTGTTCCCATCAGGCAACAAAAAAAGCAACAGGATTCTTCTTCTAGCATATTTAGATATCATAACTATGCGGCGAACTGCTTGGATACTCTGGGGTATAGGTTTTGTAGAAAGGTTTCCGCACAAAATCCCGGTCTCGCAAGAAGGTTTTCAGAAGAATGTAAACCTCTTTCGCATCTGGCAAAGCTTTACTCGTGCATGGAAATTATGCTGGAATACGTTAGTGATTCGGATTGCACGTTAAACAGTAGGTACCATTTTTACGGTAGAATTACCCTGTTAGGTTAAGATAGGGCAGTAGCGGAATTCGTAACAGGTAGAAATTTTAAATCACTAAAACCACACAGACAGAATAACACGTTGTAGGGAACACTTTCGAACAGCAAATCATGTTTTTCACGTTTGGTGAGGAAGTGATCCATTTAATCCTATAATGTAAAACACACTGTTTCAAGAAATATCAATTTTTTAATAAGACTGCAGGCGTGATAACATCCCTGCCAATAAAATAGAGCGGATTTCAAAGTTATTCCCGGATGCTCACGGATCGGCCGAAACAGTTTTTAGAGTGTACGGTGATGTACATACCCTGAAAGAACTAAACGTTGGTTTTGAGATTGTGATCCGGGAACAAATAGTCATGGATATGGAAACATTTACAGCAGATACATTAAGTTTAGAAAGTGAGCACGTAGCACGATTCACAGACGTCATTTCTGTATGCATGAACTATATGCGCATCTGTTTCGTGTGACCTATGCGGTATTAAGATTTATTAGTTGCTGCAACATACGATTGGCGGCTTAATACCACTCCATCAAGGGAGCGTACATAAACTACGTGGCTCGGTTGGCTGGAAAGCTACGCTGGGCTACGTGGGGGGAGAGGGGTTTCCGAGCCAGACCACGTAGCTTTCCATTCATATTATTTGTCACAGTTAAAATGAGGTTCAGAACACACAACAGCATGTGAATATTTATTTCCGTCATTTAATTAACTCCGTATGTAATTTACAATAGTATGACAAGAGAAAACGGTACAAAATGTCTTCTGGAATCAATAGGAGAAACAGCGACGGGGGAAGGGGTAGAGGCAAAAGCCGCACCGACTACGTGGGGGGGGGGGGGAGGGTTCACAGGAGGCCAAAATGGAGCTACGTGGTTTATGGACGCTCTCCAAGCACGAGGAAAAGATCAAACTATCTTGCGTCATCACGGTGTGGTTGCAAAACATTGTGTATGTATCTTACGACTGGGAGGACAACAGCAAGTAGTTGGATGCTGAACTTTGCTCAGAATTCCACAGAAAACCTGCCCGCATCCTGCGGAAAACCTTTGAGTAACTAGCTGTCGTCTCCAGCTCTATCCCCGTGGCTCAAGCATCCAGATCAGCATGCATTGCAGACCTCTATCTTCGAGTTGGTAAAACGCCGTCCATAACACGTTTAGAACAAACAGTTAAAAAAACCTATAAGACTCGTTATTCGAGTAGCCTTGAAATAATCTCAAGTTGTATAAATTTAATGGCTGTGACATGTTTAAGTTCACTTCGATTTCAATTAAATAAATAATCCAGTTTTATGTTTGAAGATTGAATAAATCTCTGAGCTCTGTTTTTTCAGTACTCTTTTCATTTTTTTCAGTAGTTACAATCATTTTAATTTGTAAAGAATAAAAACATGTAATTTTAATTTCACTTATCAAACAAATACTTGTATTACAACGTTAATAAATGATTGATTGTCTAAACTTTTCAATCATATCTGGGAGAAGTTGTGATAGCGAGAAATATCATTGATGTCACATTCTTCTATAGCTGGTCAGCATCGGTAAGGTGTGTGGTGAGTACGATCAGGCTCCTGGTCAAGTCGTTAGACAATAAGGCCATTCTATGCTGACGGAAACAGTCTTTCTCCGGAAAGTATATAATGTAGGTGGAAATGCTGTACTTAGCATTCTCATAAAAATATTAAAAAAAATGATAAATCTTATTTCTAATGTACATACAGAGGTTGGACAAATATGAACACCATGAGATCGAGTACAGGTTGTTGGATGTTGGCACCACTACTTCCGTGTGAATACTGCGATGCGCGTGTATGGCGTATAATGTAACGCTTTTCGCCACATTCTAAGCCGCATTTTTATTATATAAATCATAATGTTAGATTAATTTTCATAAATCTTGGGCGACCACCTGGATAGTTTTAAGTAATGTCCTAAAGTACTAAAGATTCCATGTGAGGACTGTAATAACAATGGTAAACATTCAATGTATCTTTTTACAACGAATATTAAACAATTATTGAGCTGTGTAGGCTTGAAGAGAGTCGTGGTATTCCCGAGAGGCATTCACTGGTACAAGCATTAGCCACGGCGACAGGATGTCGAGATAAAGGGTTTCGCCCGAGAACACTTCCAGTCACCTTGGGGTGGGCAGTCAACAAGAGTCCACTGACTTGATCTGAAAAACTCGCCACCCGATTACGCTCTTACCCCGCGAAGGTGGCCGAATATTTCCGACCTCTGTGATATACACGGGGGGCGAATAAGGTATTGCCGATATCACGTGCCATCAGGTGGCCAAACTGAGACCCAATCAAAGCACTGCCTATAACTAAATGTGCGGGGAACTTTCTGTTAAATGTGATCTTCGAGACTACAAGGGTGGAGCCAAAGTTTTCCTCGTAGATGGAAGAGTGACGAGCTTCATTCTGTTGCGGACTCCGAAAGTTGGCTTTTCTCGCTAACTGATGCAGTCTGACTCCTGGTGTCGAGATTCTGCCGCGGGACGCTGTGCCCGATTAGATTCTATGCTGCTGCGGGACGAGGTTCCCCGCATATATTCTGGTGTGGGCCGCGGTGCCTAGCTGCTTATGCATGGCAGTGGACTTGTAAGACAAGTTTCATACACCGTGGGTCATCTCCGAACATCGCAGACTTCAGATGCTGAACTACAATTGGTAAAGTGTTGCGACCGAATAGATCCGTGTTCTAACATTGTAACTGAAAACCCCCTGAGCTAGCGGCATAATTTGCCAGAACTAGTTATTTTCGAATGGCATATTGTTCATTCGTGGCGCCCTAATTTATTGAAATGTAAAGTTGCAGTAATGAGAGCTATGTCTGAGGTCATCATAACGTGTTTCCAAGCACATTCTTTCTTGCATATTAATTCTGAGATGGATTTAAAAGTAAATTTCAATTGTTTGTTTGCTCATGACGGCTAATTGTACCTCTGAGCGTTGCTTTGTGATTTTTCCTACTTGTGTTAATATTAACGGTAAATTCGCTCAGACTCGTAATAGTAAATAAATGTCATATTGTGACAGTTTTCGTGTATTACAAATAACATCGAAATTGTTGCAAAATCCATATTTTCACTCCTTCAGTAAAACAAAATTAAAACTCTTTAATAATGATAACAATAAATTTATAAATATTAACCATTACGTATTCGGCAGTATTATCCACTACAGGCGTAATTGACGTGGCAGGTCTTGTAGGTTATGTGTCAGTGTATTATACGCTTTGTTCTGCGACGGTTATAACAAGCGATCGGTGAAATGCGTGATCTCTCAGACTTCGAAAGAGGGCTCCGTTAGCGGGAGCGTCATTAACGAAAACAGCTGAACTTTTTAACGTCTCACGAGCGACAGAATCTACGGTAATAACAGCATACATAAAACACGGTAAAACGTTGTGGACGAAAACCAAAGTTAACTGACATAAACTGACGAACATTAAAGAGGATTGTGGCCAGACAACACAAAACTACCGCGGCAAAAGTGACAGCAGAACTCAACATACACATGAGTAATACTGTTTCGACAAAAACAGTACGGTTGGAGCTCCACAAAGCTAACATTAATGGAAGGGCTGCAATTGCAAAACCCCTTATAACGGCAACCAACGCCACGCTGCGGAATAAGTGGTGCCACGAACATAAAAACTGGAGACTTAACGAATGTGGTATGATCCGATGAGTCATCGTTCACATTGTTTCCTTCTAAAGGCCGGGTTTATCATGTGTGGAGAACCCCAAAAGAAACCTACGATCCGGACTGCCTGCCTCCTACGGTCAAGCATGGTGGAGGTTCCATTATAATTTGGGCGTCTGTGTCATGGTATTCAGCCGGTCCTCTCATTCCCATCACTGGCCAGATGACTGCGAATGAATATCTCGACATCCTCAATGATGAAGTTCTTACTGCTGCCAAACACAGCCATCTTCCAAGATTATAATGCGCCCACACATACAGCCAAAAATGTTCTGTCCTGGTTTGAGGATCATCGGAATATCATCAAACATCTTCCCTGACCAGCACAATCGCCAGACCTCAACATAATTGAACCGTTGCGGGGAGTTTTAGAGCAGAGAATAAGGAGCAGATTTCCAACCAATTGGCAGATGCTTTGGTACAAGAATGGAACAACATTCCGTTGGAAACTATTCAGACACTCTACGAATCTATTCCGCGAAGAATTGCAGCTGATCTACAAGCAAAAGGTGGCCCAAAACCATATTAATGAATCAATGGTATTTAAATGTCAGGTGTTCATATTATTTTGTGCAACCCCTGTATTAGGCCCAATTTTATTTCAGCCTAATTTCTTTGTCTACAAACCAACTCTCACCGCTGGATTCTGCTGCAGGTATCAAGTACGGGAACAAGTGGCGAACATGCAAGTATTTCAAGTTCCAGTCGCCATGAATGCAATATCATACGAAAGGAGAGATACCTCAGAAACACAGTGAAATTAAAAAAAAAAAAAAAAATATCGTATGCGCATTAATACATTCACTGTAACGTGGTATAAACGTGATTCCATATTGCTTTTCTTTCTATAACAGCGATCAGAGAATGAAACCATCTACCTCGAACGAATATAAATAAACAAAAAGCAACTGATAAACAAAAATATCAGCTAAAAATACTATAAGTGCGTAATAATGGTGACTCCTCCAGATGTAAATTACCATCTGACATCCATCACGTGATTTCAGTCAGTTTTAAAGCAATTTAAGTTTTAACATTATAAGTACGCATGCGCAGAACGTTAAGAGGGTAGCGCAGAACATTCTGGCGCATTCGCACATAATGCGTAACGCTTAACTCGTAATGCTAACACATTTCTCCCTACCGCGCTCAAAGAAGTTTCACTTCAATAATTTAAATATAACATCAGTGAAATTAGTAAAAAAATGTACTCTACGCTACCTTATTTTTTGATGCTAGTGTGTCTATTATCGAGGCCCATAGGTTTGACTGGATTTCTCAGTGAGCCTATAAGATTTTAATCAGTGGTATAATTAATACAACTTCGTGAAGCCTGAAATGTTAATATAATATTCTGACTGTCCAGGAAGCGTGTCCCGACGGACCGTTCGTGCGTGTGCAGCGGGTCGCCATATTTGTGTTGGTTGGCGCTCCATGCCGCAAGTGGCGCGCCTGCGCGACCACGCAGTTTACTGTGACTCATACTTCATGCAGCTTCTCATGCGTTAACACACATGCCGTGCGTCAGACGGCGGGATACGTGCAGCCCGGGGTTATATGTTGCGTGCAGTGCACAGCAATCTGCTGTACGTATGCAACCTGGTGGGCCCCGCGGTACGAGCCAACTCCGACCCTAAAACCCCCAAAACAAGTGAGGAGCTGCTCTTAAACTGCACACATGTGGTTAGAGTGCATCAAATTTTGGTCTCTCTTGCCTGATACAGAAGACTATCTTTGGGGCATGACAAGTAGTTCTACTGGCTCACGAACTGCCAAGAGTTGAGTAGAATCAAACGTGAGTTGTTAGCGATTTTTGCCATAAGTATCTTGAAGTTTCAGTTGTTTCTTCATGTGATAACAGATTTACTCTGCGGATGGGTGGTGACGTGACCAGTGTAATACTAAATACCGCCCAGTATGGAACGACAAATGACAGCCTGTTGTGTGTATGGCTCTGGCGACGAGTATTTTACAGTTTCACCACGCATGTGTTCTTAAAATACGTGGATCCTAAAAAAATACAGACTGATATACAGCAGGTACAAAGAAGCTGGTTGACATCAGAGTATATCATTCTTCTTACTCTTCAGCCCTGGCAACATAGTGTTTACCGCGCTAGAAAAACGCTACGCCAACGCCCGGTTCGGTTTCTGCCTGAGCACGTGTTGTTTTCAAAGTAACTACGTCACCGATATCCGAAAAGTGACAAGAACTGTTCCAGTTATAATACTAAGGCATCCAAAAGAAGTTTTTAAGAAATAATTTTTCTACTACACAACGATTATTTTTTTTGTTTTGTTAGGAGTGAAATCGTATCCTTCTGGATTTCTTGAAGGGAAGGAAGTGAATGAGTGAGTGAGTAATCTTGACATTGCCAAGGGACCAACCAACGAGGGTCAGTAAGTTCAGGCCTAATCTTGGAGAGGAACCATGTTAAAATCCAAAATCAGATTTTAATTTTCTACGGTTCCCAAAATAATTCCAGGTGAAAGAGAAACGGTTTCTTGATAGGAACTGAGGCCCATTTTTTTCCTTGATAACAGTCTTATCATGTCAATTAGCGGAAAAGGATTAAAACATCGAAATCAAATCGACCCAGCGGCTTTACTGAGGAAATTATAACTAGACACACGCAACCATAACCGTCAAAAGCACACGTACGTTTCACTAAGAAAGTAACGCAACACAAACTACTGGCGCAGTACTCAGACTTTCCACAAAAAAAAAAAAAAAAAAAAAAAAAAAAAAAAAAAAAAAAAAATATATATATATATATATAAAAAAAAAAAAAAAAAAAATCGAGCTGTATTTCTTCACTACATTATTTGAGAAATGTGTACATCGTAAAAGTAACCTGGAAGCAAAATAGTAAATGCTCGAAAGGCTGTTAATCTATCGGTAAGATTTGTTGAAATTGACCTCCAGTTAGCGCCATTTTTAAACAAGAAAAACGAACTACCAGAACAGACTGTGGCTATTCACTCAGAAATCTTTTCCAGTATTTTTTTTTTTTTTTTTTTTTTTTTTTTTTACAATTTCTTATTCCATATTTTCTTTGACAGTCATATTACATCCAAAATCACACGATGTTACAGGAATAAACGATAGATGCACGTTTTAGGCTACATCCATGTTATCTTTTTTACGCACAAGTAATCATATCTGGAATAATTACTACTATGCCATAAGTGACTAAAATTATTTAGTTTTAAAGCAATTATTAAGGTTTACCGTTTTCAGCTATTACCTGCGTAATCGTGAGAAGCTAATAATCTTCTTATTGGACTTTGGAAAATATGTAGTTAAAGTAACCGATATATGTTGTCACAAATTTTTAAACAATAATATTTCATTTTTATTTTCATCCTTCCATGACTGACGTTATCAGGCAGTTTCCCAGCGTTCTGGTTTTCTTTGCCTTCTCCTGTTCTTCCTTTGTCTGAAATTTCATTTCTTAACCTAATATTACTTATATTTCCTATTTTAAAGCTGAAATGCGTTTGGCGAATTCTTTATGTGATCCGGACAGCCTTGCATAATTCCGAGATAGTTTCCCACTGACGGGGGCGGTGGTATCAGCACTAAAGTCACGAATGGGAACAGTCGTGCGGCGTCCCACGTAGTCCCTATAATACCCGCCAGCGATTTACGACTGGGAGTTCGCAGAAACGTCTCTTTCCTGATTCTACAAACAGCTCGCTATTCGTCGTCAATTAATGGCGTCGTAAACGGGACTGGGCGCAAATAAAATTTTACTGCCCCGTCTGCTGTAGGCGGGGGACAGATGCCGCCACCGTCGCCACCCACCGCTCTGAATGCTCGCCAGCCGAAATGTACCGATGCGCATCGCCGCCATGTTGAAAAACGTTTGTGAAGCCACTTCGCCGACTCCGACTTTTTGCTATAGAGCTTTTAGAGCTATCTTTACATCCACTTGTTCTCTCGACCTTCCGTTTTCTTAAACTGTGCGATTCGCTAACTCTGCCCCTGACTTCTCGACGTAATGAAACTTAAGAAAAGTTGTGTCATAAATTTATTTAAACAATAGTGATTAAAATTTACACTACAGACAATAGAGATATCAAAAATGTAAAATTTAGAATTTTTATTGTCTCTCTGCCTACGGATTTTTTTTAACAAAATCGACCATAGTGATATCTTATGAAGTCGGTTAGGATATAAAATAATTTTTATGCAAATTAGGAACATACTTACCAGGGCCGGCGTTAGGGGGAGGGGGGGTATTTTTGCGTGATGTACTGCATCTGTATCAACGTGGGTTTATTTTGTTCAACAGCATGCACCAGTTGTCAAGGCTAGTGGTGTTCAAATGTGAAACTCCAACAGAAGAAGATACTTACATCCACGACGAAAGAACTGATGTATCACTGTTACGACAATTTACGTAGACTCAGGATGATGTAGAAGAAGAAGAAGATGGAGGAGAAGGAGAAGAAGAAGAAGTTAAATAAGAAGACCTGACATTTCATGAAACCAGTAAAATAGACCGTGGAGTAGGCCTAGAGGGGAAACCACGTTAAAAAAAACGTGCCAACTACACTACCTCATAGGGGGCGTGTAAACGTGTGTATTTTATGGAGAATACAACTCCAGCGAATTTTAGGATGGCTTTTTATCAGAAATGGTAAATCATAGGGAAAAAAGTATAAGAACATTTTTTGTAGATAATTACATGATCTACAATTTTTGTCTGAGCTATTTTTATCATAAAACTAACCGGTTCGGTTACAAATACGAAAAACCCATTTTTGCGAACTTTGACCTTACATAAATTTTTTTGTACACACGGGATCGATGGGGACTTTTCACAATTTAATTACAGTGGTATACCTAACGTTCATGCAAATTTTCAGCTTGTTGGGAATTTATGCAAAGGTGAATGTCTATTTTGACCGGACTATCTTGTGTTTTCTTATTTGATTTAGTGCACGGTGTTTATGGCATGGTGAACTAGGTGGATCTGTTTGTTTTGCGTTTGTCTTGGCTGGTCGATAGCTAGGGTAAAAGACTATTTACATCCCAACAGTTTGCTGGTGAATGAAGTTCCCTTGCAGTTGTGGTGGTGTATATATCGGCGAGAGCGGTCGCACTGTGGTGGTTAGACAATAGAGCATATTAGCTATCACAATTAAATTTTTTTTTATAACCCTGAGAGGAGCCCCTTTGTTATCTTAGTTTGTTGCAGTCCTCTCATGTACCGTCGATGGTTTTTGTTTTCTTCGTTGCTGTTTCCATGCGGCACAACCCTTGTACGAAGCAGCGTGTCTGGCCCCGGAGTTGCAGCAGGTGGCGTCTTGATGTTGTTGGACGCAGACAACAACCTTGTAGCCTCTCACGTATAGAACACACCTCAGTGCTTCGGTGCATTCATATATATAGTGCCAAAAATTCTGGCACTGGAAACACTGAACAGGTTTGCGTGATCTCCTTTCTGTGGTATTACGTGTTGAGACTGCAGGTGTCTTCTTGTCATGACGTGGTAGTAAGGCCGTCGTGGCGCAGTGCCTTGTTGACTGCCGCGTAGTCCGAAGGGCAGGAGAGAATGATCTGCAGTCTGTCTTGGTCTACCCAGCAAAACATGGGCAGCACAGCTCTGTGCTGCCGCTGTGTCAGTAAGTTGCCGCAAGTGCCGGAGTAATGTACGACAATGGGAGGTGCAGGTCGCTCCTATATGTCAGCAAGTTGAGGTTCTTCTGGTCTTAGTTGTGCCGGTGGATCAGGAGGCGTCGGCATTCTCAGCAGAGTGCTCGATGACGAAGTGGAGAACATAGTCTAGGATCTCTGCCGATGTCAGTGGCCTTGGCTGCGTGGCTGCTTCTTTACGCTTGGTGGAGTCTGGTGACTTTTTCCTTACACAATGGTGACAGATTGCTTTCGTAGGTGTCTGCAGGACGCCAGCTTCCTCGATGACTTGAATTACCACCTGTCTCGGACTGCGCTGCTTGTAGTTTGCTGATTTGGATGGCTTGGTCATATATTTAGTGATGATGTTCGGCTCACAGATGCAGCTGAGGCCTTCAGTTCGAACTAGTCTTGAATGCTAGCTTTTATGGCAGCTGCGATGGCTGCCGACTTCTGGGTTGCTTTCAGAGGCGACCTGAAATCAGGGTATCTCACCAGAAATGTCGTTGTTGTTTTCCTATGACGCATAACAGAGCAGCCTAGTCGCCTGCGTCGAACCGGCCAAATGTAGCGTGGCATATTATGGCCAATCAGCGCGAAGCAGAAACTCGAGGCGCCCCCCCTCCCAAGTATACCCACACAGCTGGAAACACGCGGTGGTTGTTGGGGTGCATAAGAGTGGCAAAGATCCTCACTACCCCCAACACTACAGGCCCATCAGCTTACTACCGGCCATTAGTAAAGTCTTCGAGAAGTTACTACTTCGGCGACTGTATACGCACATTGAAGACAACAACATCATCCCAGATCATCAATTGGGTTTTAGAAGAGGTCACTCTACCACGCAGCAACTCATGAGGGTTGTAGAAATGGCGACTAGAGCCTTCAATTTCAAAGAGTACTGTGGACTGGTAATGCTAGACATATCCCGCGCATTTGACTCCGTGTGGCATTCGGGATTTTTACTCAAGCTATATGAGCAGGGGTTCCCAGGGCCTTATGTTAAACTTTTAAAAAGCTATCTCTCTGATCGTTCCTTCAGTGTACGCGTAGATAAAGCATTCTCTACCAGCAGACAGATCAGGGCTGGGGTCCCGCAAGGCTCCGTTCTTGGACCTGTTCTGTACTCGCTCTACACTGCGGATGTGCCTACCAATCCTGGGGTAGAAGTCGCGACGTATGCGGATGACACGGCATACTTCACCTACAGTCGCAGCAGAGCTATTGCCACTAGACGCCTCCAAGAGGTACTGCAGAAAACTCTATCCTGGGCGAGACGATGGAGAATCGAGATTAACGCGACAAAAACCCAGGCCATAATGCTAACGCGTAGACTTGACACCCAGTTCCAGGCAATACCACTGCCTAAACTACAGTTGAATGGAAAAGACATCGCCTGGTTGACGACCGCTCGCTACCTAGGCGTCACGATTGACAGGAGACTCACGTGGGGCCCCCACATTGAGGACGTTCGTCGACGGGCAAGTGCTAGACTACAAGAATTATACCCCTTATTAAACAAAAACAGTCTCCTTCCGCCGCCCGCAGGAGTTAGAGTCTATACAGCCCTCATCAGACCAATAATTGAATATGCCAGCCCAGTGTGGGCATACGCTGCTGATTACCACATACAAAGGCTCCAAGTCATCCAGAACAGAGCATTAAAAAGAGCCCTGCACCTCCCGAGCAGGTTTCCAACCGACCCTCTACACGAGGCGACGTTACTGCCTAAACTCATAGAAAGATTTCGACAAATCGCAAGGAACTTCTATAAAAACACCATAAAGACAGACAACCCAGTGGTACGTAACATCGGACAATACGACCCTACTATTGGCCGACATAAACGTCCTCTGAACCTCCTCCATTAAACTCACCAACATGAAGACCCACCATACGTGAAGTGAAAGATAAAAACCGTTGTTAATAGGAGAAAATGTCCTAGGACAAAACTCCAACAAACACTGCCAACAATGGAAAGGCAGAGACTGGTGAAGTCGCACTGTTGCTTGTCTCCGATCAATTGTGTGGATGGCACAGAATGTTACATGAAGTCCATTACTTGTTCCAAAATGGCAGGTGCAGATGGGAAGGAGTAATGATGTGCTTGGTACACAATACGGCGATCGTCCCTTGTGGTGATCAGACGTGGTCAGAGCCACTGTCACATCCGAATGTCCCACAAATCTGGATATTGGACGATTAAACTAGCCGGACAATTGGAGACCCAAAACGAGTTCCCTTTCAAACTATCAGTTGCTCATAATGCTGTCTTACACGAATACGCAACTCCGTGTCCTTGACAATGATCACTCAACACCTGATGCTGTTCGCGCCACTTTATATCGTTCCAGGTCCGGCAACAACAGTAAATGGGAACACCACAATGCGCTCTGGTGGCCGTTCTATCTATCGCAGAGTAATTGCAACCATAATAATCTACATTCTCGCCGATGCCGATGGTGCGTACGTGTATGAAGTTACATTGACATATGACTATGTCTTTTGTGTGCCGCAATTTTTCTGTCGGCAAATATATCTAGCATTTTTGACTGCACTGCTAGATATTGTTACATGTATTTCATAGAATTTATCACCGAGCGTGGTGGGTGAGCGGTTAACGCTCCGGTCTCGCATTCGGGAGGACGTCGGCTCGAATCCCCGTCCGGGTATCCAGATATGGGTTTTCCATGGTTTCCCCAAATCACTCCAGATGAATACCGGGATGCTTCCTTCAAAAGGCCATGGCCGAACTCCTTCCCGTTCCTTGTCTCCAGTCCCATCCCGCCTCTAATGACCTCGACGTCGACGAGGAGTAAAGCCATAAGTAAAAAAAAATAGAATTTATCTAGTTAATTATTATTAACCTGCCGTATAAGTGGCCTTCAAAATTCGTTTCTGTTCACTATTGTATTCAGGCAACTCACACCCAAAACATTGAAAGTAGTGAATTAATTTTCTTTAATGTTTTCTGGTGTCTAACATGTATGATGTGATCGTTTAAAATAGTGCACACAGAGTTTGCCGATCCTCAATTAAAGATTGTATTGGAATCCATAGAGATTTAAGTCTTAAACCAAATCTTAATTTATATGTTCGTAGATATAGACTGCCAGAGCGCATTAAGAGACCAGTACGGGAGAGATAGTAATTTTCCAATACTTACCACTTGGCGTTTGCACCAAGGGAAACGTGATCTATGTGAATTTTGACGTCCAAGAAATTGCTTAAATACAAAAAAGTGACAAATTACTAGAACAAGATGTAATTAATTTTCGGTATGGTATGAGGATTTTTTTTTTTTTTTTTTAAAAAAAAAAAAAAAAAATAGAAACAGTAGCAATTGATTATGTTTACAAGCCTCAACGTTCTATAGGTTTTGGAACATATAAATAGCTCAAACGTTGTACTTTCCATAGACGGATATACGGGATGCTAAAATTAAAAAACGGCTGTTATTTTTCTCAAATGCAGCTGATGGATGTTCATAAGATTAGCTGCCAATACTGGATTTCGCAAAAACATTTGCTGACAAAATTTCTCATTCTAGGTTACTATAGAAAATTAACCTTTAACAAAAGAAATTTTTGCACTGGTTAACTGATTTCTAATGTTAGGATAACAAGGGGTTCAAAGTGGGAAATTATTAAGTAAGGCGAAACAGAAATCAAGTTTTTTAATCCACGGACAGTCTGGTAAATGAACTAAGCGTCTTAGCCAAATAGTGCACCCCTCCACCTGCCCAGTGATTATGTGGGCTGTTACGCATTTTAAGTTGAAATAACTTGAGTACGAACATTATTATTGCTTTTGAAAACAAAACTTGAATGAATCCTTTAGCGAAATTCTGAGTCATTAAATGTCAACCCTGAACAGCGTAACTGACGCATTTAGTATTTTAAAATCCAGTCTGTATAAATATTTTTATGTTATATGCTCAAATGCTGAAGTAAAGAAAAGTTATTGAGAATTTATCTCATCAAATTATTGGAAGGTGGCTGGCGTATCTACAACGACCGCAGTTCAGAAATGTAAATTTGATGCATGTCTCGGTGTGTACAGAGTACTAGAGAGAGTTTCAACAGTGAGGGCTAACATTTGCACAGCGATCTCTTCTGTAAAAAGAGTGTGCCCGACCAGAACTAAGCAACAAAGTAAGAGCTAGGTAAACTTAATTTCGAGTAAAATTAAAGCGGAATTGGTCTGTGTAAGCAGCCTTACCCTAAAAGACTAATTCCTCCTTCATTTCGCTATTTCGTAAGGAGTTTCAGACAGTAGATTCGTTGGCGGAATCTGCTTTCATAAAAACTGAGTAAATATAGTGAGAATGATTCTGTAACGTTGATTTTCTGCGGTAGTTTTTACGCTTGATGGTAAGCGGAGAAGATGGGACTGCCTAATGAGTAAGTTCCACTGTAATTTTTGCCTCGAAGAGCAAACCACGAGAACGACTGCGGGAGATGGGAAATTGGCTGCTTTTTGTTGGTAGCACTAACACTACCGTAGTTTTCTGCTGTGCCTTTTTATACCGAGACTGTATGTCTGCAAATGGGTAAGAAGAGAGTTAGGTAATATAACCCGTCATAAGGCTCCTCCAGGAAAAGGAAATTCTAATTTTCAAAATTGTTGAAGAAGATATTTTAGTGTTCTTGTTAAATCCTCTGGGTTCCTGCTTTCTGGAGTAGAGATTGTATGCTGATTATTTGCAACTGATGTTCATGAGAACAATTTCAACGCTATCGTTACAAATACTGTAGTTTTGATATTTTAGTCCAATTGATTTTATTTTTGTTTCTGCTCAGAAATTTAATTGAAACTAAATGGGTAACAATTTGAAAATTAACAAATAAAATTTAAAGGAAATAACTGGTAGAAGAAACAGGATGTTGAATGGAAGTAAAAATACAATATTTAAAACTTCAACAAAAAGAGTACAAAAACAAGGGAACCATTTCATTATTTTAGAAGATATAAAATGTGAATTTTATTTGCTCTCCAGTGTAAAGAAGATTAATTATTAAAAAAATCTACGTAAGATATGCACTCTTGATGCTCATTAAAGTCTGCCGAATATTGAGAAGCCTTCAGTCTGTGAATTATTTCTGAGTACATTGAAATGCTATCACTGTAAAAAAAGTTTTGGCATACGGATACTCCAAAAAACAACATTACGATTGGTGCTACAACTCAGTTCCTACCTGAGCCAAAAGAATTTTCAAAACATAAACTGGATTTTCGTTTCACATTAGCGAAATCTAGGAAGAAAGTCGTGATAGCATAGCGGAACGAAAGCTTCCGTGAATTTTAGCTACTGAACAGTCTACAGCCATCAGCCTATATTACTACAGCTTCTATTATTATAGTAAATTGGGAAAAAGAAGCGTTTATAGCTTATAAAATTGACTGCTTGGTTATTACCAGCATGTTTTGAGAGCCATTTAAAAATCTTTGATGACTAAGCACACGAATTGGCCTTATCAGAGTAATTCCGCAATGCAAGAAAATTGATGCATGTACCTTGATAATACAGTTATCATTGATATATAATGTTCTTAATTGTAAGTCTCGTATTATCAGGTCAATTATAATTTTATCTTAGTTTGTCACAGCTAACTTAGTTGGTCGGAGAACGTTATTTCTCACAATGCGGTTTCCATGAAAAGCAGTCTACTTAAAAATAAGATACTCTTAATGAATTTAAAATTTCTTTTTTCACTAACTATTATTTTAGCTGTAGTATAATTTATTTTAGTTATAACGTAGTTTTCTTACAATACGTTATTCAACAAAAGCAGTCCAATTCAAAATAAGACATTCTTAATGCGGTTTATATTTCATTTTCGCTAACTATTGTTTTGGTATAGTATTAGTACCCATCAGCTAAAATTTCTTGAAAATCTTCCTCCTAGCTAAGTATATAGAAGGTGGCTCTGAGGAATCGAAATGCAAAGTCAAGGGTGTTTTGTCTATCATTGAATGAAATGTGCAAAAGGGAATGTCAGATTAAATTACATATTATTCACATTTATCTGACGTAAGAACGATTTCCGGAATGTGCAACAAAAAATGACTTTTTCAACCAATCGGAAAAGCAACGTCCACAAAATTTATAAAACGCGTGGACACGAGGGAAATCACATAATTTTTCCAATTTTTATAAATCGAATATTTTGCGCTTGAATGTGTGCGTTGGACTTTTACACATAAATTATTATCCTATTAAAGTCCTTTTCGTACGTTCTTGAGTTGTTACTTTCACAAACTTTATTTACGCTCAGTTTAAACCACATTAAAAATACAGGTGGATCATCTTTTCCCCATAAATACATTTCATGATATAAAGTTAAAAATCTGAAGGCTGAAGGGAGAAGAGATAAAAAGTTTCTGCTAAAAGATGCTGTGAACATGAGAAGTAAAAATAGAGCCATGTAGATATTCTGTTCGAAAAGGAAGATAGTATGTGAAGCAGAGAAAGAGATTGAAAAATGTTTCGTATGGTGTATAAGAAGAAACCATGGACTTTAAGGAGAGAAAGTGAACAAAGAATTGGGTTGAGGATAGTGGGAAAAATAGATGCAGTGAAATGAGAGGATACGGTCTTTATCGAGGAATGGTGGAAAAAATAAATGAAGGCAAGACCATGTTAGTGATCGAGAAGAATAAGATATATTGCATTGAGTGTGGTATACCCTTTGGTAAGACAATGTTTCGAAAAAGAATAGTGGTAAAGAATGTCAAACAAGGAAAGTAAGGAAAAAGTTATAATTCGCTGTTAAATTTCGAGAGCTTCAAAGTTACAGAGCTGCAAAATTACTTGAAAATACTGGTCGTCTATATGTCCATTCATGGAAGGAAAACTGAATTACGTTTTTTTTTTTTTTTTTTTTTTTTTTTTTTTTTTTTTTTTTTTTTAACTGCTTAACGTTTCCTAACAGCGAGGTCTTTAGAGACCGGAAAGGATGGGGAGCAAGGAATGGGAAGGAATTCGGTCATGGCCTATTGAAGGAAGCATCCCGGCATTTGCCTGGAGTGATTTGGGAAACCATGGAAAACCCAAATCTGGATGCCCGGACGGGGATTCGAACCGCCGTCCTCCCGAATGCGAGGCCAGAACGCTAGACGTTACACCACCACGCTCGGTCCGAATTACGTATGAAAACTGAATTATGATGACTAGTCAGGGATTTGTACCGATCTTTGCTGGTTACTCACCTGCTTCGATGGCACAAGAAGATAGTAGGTCTGAATATACCTATATTTTGTTGAAAAGTGATTAAAATAACATAAACATCTTACATGATGCTGCACTTCCAAGCGTTTGATGATATTCTCAATAAATGTCAAGGTATTCTATAGTCAAAATTTATCATTCACACCAATACGAAGTAAGTTCCTATAATACCTGACATTTGACGCAGAAAAATAACGATCTGAATGTGAACCGATATTTAGAATTATCTCACTGAGAATGCATTTACCTCTCTCAGCGTCGGGCCATTAGGGAAAGTATTTCGGGAAAGTATTTTTGGGGATGGAACGAGTTCCACAGTGACCCAAACTGTGTCCCTTTTAAGGGTGTTTCAGTTTGGATAACAGGTAAACATCACAAGTAGAAAGACTGCATTAAATTGGAAGTGTGAGTGGGTTAAAATTATATTTGTGTTTACTACGGTAACTCATAAGTTGAAATTCAACTGGCTCTCTCTGCCAGTAAGGAAAATTCGGACTTACACCTTACTGTTATAAAAGACTTCTATTATTTCCTTTTTTTACGCTATAAAAATCCAAGTTGTTTCACTTTTTGAGTAAACTTACAATATGATCTGTGTCTGGGTTGTAGAAGATTGTATTTGGCCCCTACGAGATTTCATGACTTTTATCTGTGGAGTGCAGCATTTAATTGGCAAAAAAAGAAGAAACATGTAAGAATATCTTTTTTTTTTTTTTTAAGTTGAGCGTGTGATGCTGTATTACGGGTATTTCGAGGACAAATTTGATCTACCTTTTAAGTGAAGCATATGAAATGCTCGGCACTGATTCTGTATGTTAAGAACAATCAACCGATCATTCCCATGTATCTCGTATAGATACCAAACGACTAAGATCCGAAGTTGACGGTTGTGAGAATAGCTGCGACTGTTAAATAGGGTTCAAAACACTAATCAAATTTAGTGTGATACCACTACTATACTATTTGTTAAGGAGAGATTTTATATGTATTTACAATTAGATCTTTTTTTTTTTTTTTTTTTTTTTTTTTTTTTTTTTTTTTTTTTTTTTTTTTTTTTTTAAATGGCATTTGGCCTAGTTAGCCATACAGCCAGCTCAACGTGTGTGTTTCTCTTACAATATATACATTCCATTTCAGTGAGCTTCTGTAAGTACGACACTGGATGAACACAACACTTAATTAAAACCACCCATGCCCTCGGCCGGACTCGAACCGGCGACCCCTGCAACGCGAAGCAAGCACGCTACCCCTACGCTGCCGGGGTCGGCAGCATGAGATCTCTTAGAAATTACAACATAACAGTTCCCACACGTGGCCAGTTTAATACAGAAAAAAATGTCTTACCCCAATACTTCTGTCATGCGAAACTCATTGAAGAATTTAAGCGAAAGACAAAATTCATCCATTCGTTCATGAAACAACAGCTGGCAACCTGATAACACAGCTCACAGCTCTTGTTGACTTTGATTCAACAACTCAGGTGTACTGTGAGAGTGGTAATAAACTTCCGTTAGATGGACCACAAGTTTACAATGTAGTTAAGTATTATGTTCATATTGACAGATCTCTTTCTATGTGAATAAAGTTCTTCCATCAAATTTATCTAAAAAAACACTCATAATAATAAAAAAAAGGAAATATAGGTTGCTGAATGCCATTTTAAATGGATATATTGTAACGTCTACCTTGGGGACGTTTACTTTTGGGTCATACTGTTTTATCATTAGCAAAATTATCAATTTGGAATGTCAAAAATCATACTTAATCTTCAGCTAATCACATGAAATATCATTGTAATGAATAGGAAAATTGAAAATTGGGTGTACAATTTATTATTGTGAAATTAGGCAAACACGAAGTTTGTTTTTATTCTGAGGTTAACAATTACATATCATTGAATGTCAAACAGTTAGAGCAAAATCTCAGGGTCATTACTGGGTGGAACGATTGCATGAGTTTCCGTCCGGGTCGTAGCTTTTACCATTGTTCACAGCCCAGGTCAGCGACCAGGCAAGACCCGCACCACATGAGGTCGTCCAGATTCCTCGACCGCACCGCGTGAATGCAGTGTCCCCAGCTCCGGCGTCGTTGAACGGCTGTACTCGATGAAGATCAGAACCAGAGTCCCTCGTCGTCCGTTCTTCTTCCCCGAGCAAGACTCTGTACTTCTCGTAACGCGATGTCGGGTCCGGCTCTTGGCGAATCACCGCAATCCGCGCCAAAGTACCACATTGGCCCCAGAACAGACAAGAAAAAAACACCAACACGGCAATAAATTGAGGCGGCTTCTCTATTGGCTGGATCGTCTTCCCCTACTCTCATAAAGCACTCATTTACTAGGAAACGTCACTAAGGTTTATTTCTGCTAGTCTGCGCCAGTTTTCGGCGGGAACTTTCCGAAACGTGCGAAAATAGAAAGCGGGTCTCAGTTATTTATGAGGGTTATAAATCCGCTTAATGTCCAGGTTGAGTGGGACGTTGTCAGCACCCCCCAAGGTGCGTGTAAATCTGGACGCTTTAGTTCCGTCACGTTTCTGTTCGTTGACACGACGCATCGGCAATATTCACACACACCGTGGGATCACTTAGTGCCTAATGGCACTGTACCTTTTAATTCATTACAACTACCCCATCACCCGTACAATTGAAAATTATTCTATGGGATAATTTTCAATTCAGTTTTCACTATAACTTCACTTATTTCTGGTCATTGGGTTAATGTTCCTTGTGAGTGAGATTAGTTCGTTCTAATATCCTCTAACTGTTTGTGATCTTTGTTAATAGTTACATTACCAAACTTCTTAAGATATACCCATCTTCAGTTCTCTATTTTAATACAACATGTGATAGCTTTGTACTTCACGAATTACTCTTGTGCCCTATTTGATTCCTCAGTGAACTCGCGAGACAATCCAGCATGTGTTATAACTACATATTACATATCTTATGAGTAGCATGTGACATATCTCATTCTCTATACAACTAATTTAAATCTTTCTTAGATTGCCCTTTTTTCAAAAAAAATATTCAATTAAAATAAAATTACATCATTTTATTATTATAATATGCAAAATTATTTATTATCTATAATTTTTTAACAATTATTCTTATAATTACTTATTAATTCACTTTTTCATCACAAAAGTATCCTAAAAGTTATATTTGTCAAATCAATACATGACATGAACTAGCATTTTAAATACTAGCATTTTAAATCCTAATGCTTGTAATTAATTACAAAATTTTATTACAGCCTCCTTTTTTTAACAACCTCTGTTGAAATAATTTCCCAGACTGGTATCTATTTTAAATTTTTTTATTTAAAATAGATACTATTTTATTGAATGTTTTCCAAGACAACAGACACATTCATAACATTTCCACTGGTTAACTTTGACAAGCCAGCTGACTGGAGTAAACAAACCCCCCCTGCGATTCTGCGAACGCTTTCACTTTCTAAGGCTAGCAGGTAGCAGAGACACTGGTTCTCGACAGCGCGACGGGTCGTTTCCCTATTGTGGATTTTGGACAAAAGATTACAGTTGCCTGCCTTTCAGTTCCCGGTTATATTCGCTAAGTTTGACTTGTTCACTCTAGCGTTCTTATTTTTAAAGGTTAGCTTCTGAACCTCCCTAGCTGCTGGGTTGACTACCATCGTTACTTACATAATACTTCCTAAGATTCCGTGCATTCTGTATACCGACATTTTTGTCACCTACTTCGAGGACATACGCATTCGCGCCCAAATCTTTCCGGATGGTAAAAGGCCCGATATACAAGTGGAAAAACTTGGAAATTTGTTTCTTTGCAGCATCCGAAGGCCTCACACATTTTAAGAGGACTTGCTCTCCAACATTATATTTCCGTACGTTCCCGCGGTCCGCACGTTCCTTCCGCCTTGTGGCTTTTTCGAGCAGAAACTCCTTCACTTCTTCTTGCCTCAGTCGCCAGTCCACAGGCATATCATTCTCGGGAGGTTTCACAATTTTCCCCGCTAGCGTTTCTAATTTCTTTTTGAAATGCATTTCAAATGGTCTGCAGTTCGTAGAGCAATGTACTGCCCCATTAAAATATTCTTCGATCTGGGGAAGGTGTTTCACCCACGAGGCGTGATTTTCACTTACCAATACTCGAAAATATACCCCTAATTGTCTCATGAGTCGTTCACTCAAATTTCCTTGAGGATTTCGAACAGAGCTTCTAATGGCCTTAATTCCCGCCGCTCGCAAGCCTTCTGACCAACGTTTCGTGCTAAAGATTGTGGCATTGTCTGTCAAAAGTTTTTCGGGAGCACCACATTCAGGAATGTATCTTTTTAAAACAAGGTCCAGGCATATTTTAGTGGAGGTCTTCGAAGTCGCATATAATTTTACAAATTTTGAGAACGCGTCCACGATGACCAAGATGTACTGTTTCGCATACAATCCCTTCGGCATGGGCCCAAAGAAATCCATACATGCCAACTGCCCCGGCCTCTCAGTAATCACAGGGTGGTATTCCCCGACATACACTCCTGGAAATTGAAATAAGAACACATTGACGCCGGTGTGTAAGACCCATCATACTTGCTCCGGACACTACGAGAGGGCTGTACAAGCAATGTTCAAACAGCTGACACACCAGGAACAGCAGTGTTGGCCGTCGAAGGGCGCTAGCTGCGTAACGGTTGGGCACCGCCGCAGTCAGTGTCAGCCAGTTTGCCGTGGCATACGGAGCTCCATCTCAGTCTTTAACACTGGTAGCATGCCGCGACAGCGTGTACGTGAACCGTATGTGCAGTTGACGGACTTTGAGCGAGGGCGTATAGTGGGCATGCGGGAGGCCGGGTGGATGTACCGCCGAATTGCTCAACATGTGGGGCGCGAGGTCTCCACAGTACATCGATGTTGTCGCCAGTGGTCGACGGAAGGTGCACGTGCCCGTCGACCTGGGTCCGGACAGCAGCGACGCACGGACGCACGCCAAGACCGTCGCATCCTACGCAGTGCCGTAGGGGACCGCACCGCCACTTCCCGGCTAATTCGGGACACTGTTGCTCCTGGGGTATCAGAGAGGACCATTCGCAACCGTCTCCATGAAGCTGGGCTACGGTCCCGCGCACCGTTAGGTCGTCTTCCGCTCACGCCCCAACATCGTGCAGCCCGCCTCCAGTGGTGTCGCGACAGGCATGTATGGAGGGACGAATGGAGACGTGTCGTCTTCAGTGATGAAAGTCGCTTCTGCCTTGGTGCCAATGATGGTCGTATGCGTGTTTGGCGCCGTGCAGGTGAGCGCCACAACCAGGACTGCATACGACCGAGGCACACAGGACCAACACCCGGCATCATGGTGTGGGGAGCGATCCCCTACATTGGCCGTAAACCTCTGGTGATAGTCGAGGGGACATTGAACATTGCACGGTACATTCAAACCGTGATCGAACCCATCGTTCTACCATTCCTAGACCGGCAAGGGAACATGCTGTTCCAACAGGACAATGCACGTCCACATGTATCCCGTGCCACCCAACGTGCTCTAGAAGGTGTAAGTCAACTACCCTGGCCAGCGAGATCTCCGGATCTGTCCCCATTGAGCATGTTTGGGACTGGATGAAACGTCGTCTCACGCGGTCTGCACGTCCAGCACGAACGCTGGTCCAGCTGAGGCGCCAGGTGGAAACGGCTTGGCATGCCGTTCCACAGGACTACATCCAGCACCTCTACGATCGTCTCCACGGGAGAATTGCAGCCTGCATTGCTGCGAAAGGAGGATATACACGGTACTAAGGCCGACATTGTGCATGCTCTGTTGCCTGTGTCTATGTGCCTATGGTTCTGTCTGTGTGATCATGTGTTGTATCTGACCCCAGGAATGTGTGTATAAAGTTTCCCATTTCTGGGACAATGAATTCATGGTGTTCTTATTTCAATTTCCAGGAGTGTACTTTATATTTGGGTGTTTCACCCGTTGGCATATGTCGCACTCTCTACTGAATCGATCAATCGCTTTTCTCAATCCTGATCCATACCATTCTTGGCTCATAGTTTTGTATGTTCTTAACGCTCCGGCATGGCCATAATTCTTATGATAAAGACTGATAATCTTCATCAGGAGTTGCTTAGGTAACCATATTTTCCAGTCCTCGCCTGCATTCTCCCGGCGGAAACAGATATCGTCTTTCATCGTGCACCTCATGGCAGTGTTTCGCACTCTGAGGTCTTCTCCACCAGATCCATCTTGCAAAAATCTTCGTACCTTACTAATATCTTCTTGCTTCTGCTGTTCCGTCACTATTTGCTGTCTTATTTCCTGCCTGTCTATCCCCTAAAATTTCCTTATGGCTGTCATAAATACCTCCCCTTTATCGGAACGGTCTCTTGATTCTGTTGGTAACCTATTGCATGGCGACTTAGCCAATCTGCTACTTTGTTATCTGTTCCTTTGCAATGTTCAATTTGTAGATCATATTCTTGTAAATGCATTGCCCATCTAGTAATTCGTGCTGATGTGAACTTGGCATTTTTTAGAAATGTTAGGTCTTGATGATCTGTTCGTAATATTGTTTTCCTGCCCAGGATATATGGTCTGAATTTAGTGACAGCGAAAATAAAGTGCCAAGCATTCAAGATCCGTGACATGGTATCTTGTTTCTGCGTCTTTTAAGGATCTACTTGCCATAGCTACAACTTTCAAATTATTTTGGGCATCTAGTTGCTGTAGGCACGCTCCAATCCCACGAACGGAAGCATCGCAGTTTAATATAAACGTTTTCGTGAAATCTGGATGCGAAATACATACATGATTCCGAAAGGCCTTCTTAATATTGTGGAGAGCCGTATCCTGCGCCTCTCCCCACTCCCAGCGTACTCCTCCTTTTAACAATTTATAGAGCGGATAGAATATTTCCGAATAATTCGGTATATGTGACCGATAGTGGGAGCACATGCCGACAAACTGTCTGACCTCCTTCAACTTGACGGAGGTGCAAAAGTTGACAATCTCTGTATTTTATCTTCGGCCGGTCGTACTCCTGTGGGCGTTATCATGAAACCCAAATATCGGACCTCCTTACTACATATTACCGCTTATCCGGTCTTAAAGTTATTCCATTCTCGGCCATTACTTTGAATACTATTTCTAGATGTCTATATGCTCCTCAAATGATTCTGACGCAATTAGTAAATCATCGACGTACGTTGTGCAAAATTGTTCTCATTTCGGGTGTAATTATAGAGTTCATTACTCTAATAAATGCGCTACTTGCATGTTTCAGGCCAAAAGGGATTCTTTGAAAACAATACTGGCGTCCTTCGAACAGGAAGGCGGTATAGGGACGACAGCTTTCGTCAAGTTCCACCTGATTAAATCCTGCCGTTACATCCAGCGACGACAACCATCTTTTACCATAAAATCGAGAAATTATGTCTTGGACACATTCCGGCCGCTCGCCATCTGCTTCTAGCCTTTCGTTTAATGCACGGGCATCTAAGCATATCCTTGCCGAACCGTCCTTTTTTGTCACTATAGCAATCGGGTTTACAGTGAGGTGACGGTTCGCGCGCAATCACGCCAGCTTCTTCCAGTGCCTTGATCGCTTCACTTGCGGCCTCACGATGTTTGTAAGGCACGGGGTATACGACTGACCGTAATGGCGATGTATCGCTGACTCGGAACTTGTGGACTTTCCCTTTAACCTTGCCTGGGCGAAATGAAATGTTTTAGGTTACTTAACAAAAGCTTCTTCACTTTCTCGCGCTGTCTTGCATTAAGTAACTTGCTTCTCGTTAATTGCTCCGCATAGTGCGTCTACAATGATGTTACGTTCGTCAGACATCGCCGACAAGCATGCCATAAGCGAGTCACAGTGATTAGCATTCGGGTTATTTTTCTTTTCTGCCTCCTGCGGGGAACTCCGTAAACAGCGGATGGCACACTCTGGTTGTGTTTTTCTCCCAATAAACTGGTTCGGGAAACAAGCCCTCAACTGACTTTTCCCTCCAATTCATGTCTGTCATCGTTTCATTTCCTATAATCACATCTGTCGACAAACCCGATACTATCACTGCAATCACCTCTATTTCTTGCTCGCCCACTTTCACATTTAGTATGGCTTGTTTATTCACTTTCCTTTCCTTCGCTCCGAAGGCAGGGACTAAGGTAATCTTGCTTGCATCAGTGATCTTTAATTCTCGTTCTCCCATTCCGCAATCTGCGGACAAACTGTTCCGCCACGGCATCCACGTCACTTCCAGAGTCCAATAGAACGTTACAATATACATCATGTACATAAGCTTGAAGGCACGGACGCCTCGCGAGTGGCTTAGTTATTCCCTGTTCCAAGTCCTCCTCATTTCTCGCCATCTCCGGTCCTCCTGATTGCCTGTACCGGAGATTCATAACCGCCTTCTGTGCGCGGTTATTTCTGTGATGCGCTCCCTGTAGTCACGTCGCCTCTGGTGGCGATGTTTGATTTTTGTTTTGTCTTTCTTATCTTCAGTATTTCGTTGTTTTGTATCTTCTGTGGTCTGCATCAAGGCGTAGCAATTTGCTTCTCTTTTTTTGGTGCGGTTGCTCAGCCCTGTAGCCATTCCCGTGCGACCGTTGATACTGCTGTCCCTGCTCTCGCGGCCGGTTTTCATTTCTACCCTGTTTCCCATTCCATCCTCCGTTTTTTTTTCACCATGTTTATTGTGAAATTCTCCTTTGTACCCGTGAGATGGTCTGTTTGCGTTGCTGTCTCCACTCTCCACGGCCCGAAGCGTAGCGTCAAACTGCGCTAAGTTTTTAATAACTGCTGGGTTCAACATATTTTGAACAAACTGGGGAAAATGCAACCGTAACACTCCACATAATTCGATTTCCTCTGGCACATGATCCAACGATCTTGCCATTGCCACCATTCTCATTGCATAGGATGACATAGATTCCTGCCCGTTTGTCGAATATCGACAATGGTACAATTGTAACCGTAACCGAGTCTGTGCCATGGTATCCCAGAACGTACCTAAGAACAGTTCTCGGAAAGTGGTGTATGGCGTTTCATCCGTACATGTCACAGATAACCAGGGCAATTCTTCTTCGCCAAAAGTACTCTGGATTACTAATAATTTCATGCTCTCCGGGACTCCCTTTATTTTGAAGTAGTTCTCCAGTTTCC
>JARYHS010012646.1:0-22973 GCA_031002005.1 Vandiemenella viatica | reverse complement strand
GCGCTGATTTTTTAAAACGTGACATTTCGGCCGTCTGGCTGTTGTGCCTGTCAGAGGCGACGCCTCGCTTGTTGCCACGGCTAGCACAGATGGTTCGTTTTCCTGAACAGACACGACCACATTTGGCTAAGCTGGAAGCCGCTAGCCATGTTTGCATTACTGTAGTTTGTATTTCCAACACTTGTCTGATGTGCCTGGACCACAGACTGCTTTCCAGAGCTGAAGCACTGGTGCGACTGAATAAAGTTACGTCCTCGGCACCAGCTGAATGTAGTGTGACAGGTGATTTGCTGAATTCATTATTTTTAAAGTGATTCATATATTCATTAAGCCTTTCCTTGATGATTCATCTTGTCTCAATGCTGTATACACCTGCACACACCTGCAGGGTGTTTAGTATACACCCGGTGTCTACAATTTAACTCTCTTGTCATTTACCTTGACGAATACATCTGGCATCTTCCCGGATGTCCTTGTACATGTGACGGATATGTTTTTAGAAGGCAGCCACTGTTGCCTGTCACCACCTGGACGTAGTGTGACACCACCACTGGCCGTCAGTTGGTCTGCTAGGTCTCTTCTGTCAGTGCTGAGATAGAAGGTGATAGTTGAGTGTCATGTGCTGTAGTGCAACTCGCTGATTATATCAGGGTGGTAGCCATTGGCAAGAAATGTCTCCTTTTGTAATATATATTATTAACTTGACCAAGGCAACATATATTTTTCCATGAGAGATTATGAATGTTTTGCATGGATAATGCATGTTGCAACATAAATCATTATTGTGCATTAATATGGGCGTAAACAAAGACACTGGTATATTTCATGAGTGCTCATAGCCAAACACTTAATTCAGTTTTTTAACTAGTGTTCATGTTGGTGGAGTGATATAATGTCTAATTGGAGTGTGGATTCACATTCCACACTGATGAATCCCCTCGAATACACACTGGATCTGTAAAAGATGACCGGCTTTTAAGCAAAATCGTGTAACCCCTAAGTGCGCATATCTTTAATAGGGTATAAATGCCAGTGAAATGGTTATAATTTAAAGTTCTCATGTTCTTTGTTTTGTTACCACAGATTGCATGAGGATGTATGTGCTGGGGAGTTGGCGAACTATTTCCATCCACCACTTTGTTTCTTAATATTTAACCTTGCCTCCAGATTTGCATTAGAATCGTCTCCTTCTAGTATTAATAACTGAATTCTATGTTTTGTCCTTATTATATTTTTCATAGAGCAATCTGATCTCTCGGTGGTTAACACATTTGAGATAGTGCATCTATTGAGAAATGGTCTCAAAACATTCTACGAAATTAAAATTCTGAATTTCATAGTCCAAATATTCTTCATGTCATTCATTCTGCTAGCATCACAATGTTATATACATATAGGGAAATTCATGTACACAAACCATACCAATCACCAAACCACACACATCCACGAACAATTACACCGAACACATTTGGTCTCCACCTCACCCATACACATCAAATTACATGGGCAGACTACCTCCAATAGACTTCAACATACGCATAGGCACTCACCGAAGCATATGTACCTGCATAAGCCATCAGTCACTCACACTCTGAGTGCATCCAGACTAACATACAGGAGAGGAACTGCATGTCCTACACAACATGGACCACTTTAACGTGTGTCTATTCCAACCAAAATATAATCTACTTCAGTATTTCTTTTCATGAATCCTTTTTCATGTTTGACTTGTACTTACTGCTTGAAACAATGAGGAGGAATTGGGCGATGCCAGTTCTGAAGGAACCATCTTGCCATTTTCCTGAGGTTATTTTGTTAAAACCCTAGAAAACTGAAATTTAGAGGGCTCGTTGGGAATTCAAATCTGGTTCATCTTGAATGCAAGACCAGGCCTTACCACTGACCCACAACTCTCGGTTTTCCCTTATTACATGGAGTCATGTAGTTGGTATTTTCTGGTTAATAAAATTACTTTTATATTTTATGGTATCCATTGCTCTTCCTGTTGTCTTCTTGCATTTGGCTTCAAAATTCAAATGCTCCTGCAACAATGAGCTTTCATACCTTTATACTTTATTTCCTCAAATCGGTTGTACTCAGTCTTTGCATCGATGTACCAAACTTGAACACAACTACAACCTTCGCTGAGATTGCTAAATACTATATTGCTGTTCTCAGTTCTGTTTAAAAATACCTTTCCAGGAACAACAAACGTACACTGGCAAATCCTAGCAGTTCCAGAGTTGTCTGGAGTATCCGTGTGCTGTTTTTTGTCCTCAATCCCAGCATACTGGTTATCAAATTGAGCCTTGTGGGTAATCTCTGGTCAGAAGCTTAGGTATTGCCACATTTTAGTATTACAAGGTTGCAACAGGAATACCATTAAATATTCTCAATATGTCCAAATAATGACAACATTTTTGATTATTTGCAGTCTGTCGATATGCCAACTTGAAATCCATATTGGTTGGTGTTCATCCGCTTTAGCTTCATTGGTTTTGTTTGTTGGATATCGAGCATGGTGGGTGAGCTGTTAATGCTCTGCCCTCACATTCGGGAGGACCCCGGTTCGAATCCCTGTCCAGGCGTACAGATTTGGGTTTTCTGTCGTTTCCCCAAACCACTCCGGGCAAATGTGGGGATGCATCTATCAAATGGCGGTGGCTGAATTCCTTCCAGTTCCTTGTCCCCAATCCCATACCGTCTCTAATGAACTCGAAGTTTACTAGGCGTATAGACATAAGTAAAAAAAAAAGTTTGTTGCATAGCATCTTCTCTTTCAAATGCCCAAGTCAGATGCCGTGCTAAATGACTGTCTGATGCTACATGTTACAATATAGATATGTGTTAAGAGTTGCTAATGAGTTACTTTGAAGGAAATTGATTATTATTTTATATAAAGATATCAGAATTTTGTTGTTAAATCATAATAGTTGTGCATTAATTTTAATCCTTTTTTTTATTGTAGGAATGGAACTAAAATTCTTGGCACTATATGTTTCAGATCCTTGTTTAAAGCTCCATTAGTACTGGAACTTTCCTGTGTATTCTGTGCACAGACATTTGTATGTTGGAGCTCTCTAACAAAACACGTCTTCCACCATGTCTCGACTGTTTCTGCTCCGTTATATATTTCTACTCACTCTGAAGTATTCGAAGATGAGGGGAAACTACGGTTTCATAAATATACTAATAGAACTTCAGAGCGAAGCTGAAATATGTGTTTCCTATTTAATATTTGTGATTCAGGATTTTGATTTAAGTTTTTATAAACTATTAATTGCTGTATCTTGTAAGCAGAAATTTTGCATGAAAACTAGAGTTATGTATCGCTGACTATCATCAATTTAAGCAAATGACAAATAATACCTAATGATGTTTTTAACAATTGGAAATAAGGATATACGAAATTGTCTTAGTGAATATTGGGTTGATTGTTTGAAGATCTATCTGGCATATGGCTGGATCAGTTATTCATAGCTTATTGAATTTTTGACTGTGAAATTGTGCTATCATCTTCAGGTTCGTTCTGCTGACCGGCGTGAGGAGCGCAGTCCAGGACGCGACTGCGGGGTCAGACCTGCCGGAGTGCAAGTTATACCCTTTGACTCATCCCGTCCACTCCCGCCGTGCTGCTCAGTCAGCGGTGGTGGAGGTGGTACACGCCGACGTGTTGAGCAGGGATCTTGTCTGCATTCCACCTTTTTTGCACACTGTGCCTTGGCTCTGGTGTTTGTAGAGTTGCTTCTCTGCTGGGTTCCAAGCTTGGCTGAGTCGGAACCCGCTGTCTTTGTTGACAATGTTATGCTGTAGCTAGATATCAATGGCTTCCTTGTATAAACAGTCCCAAAAGTGAGATGTGTTTCTCAGGACTTTGGTGTCCTCATATTTGATAATATGGCGGATCTCTAGACAATGTTTAACAATTACTGATTTTGACAGGTGCTGTACCTCCATGTGCCATATGTATTCTGAGTACTGTTCTTCTACTGTGCGATGGTCTGCTCGACAGATAATTTTCAACACTCGCATGGTATGTGGTATATATCAGGTTTCTTAAAGTCTCAGATCGTGCTTTGGCTGGCGGGCCGCAAAGTACTTGACGTTTTGTTGGTATAGAATTCTGCCAATATTGTTTGATACATTACTACTACTATTACTCCACGATTCACTAAAGGTGTGTGGCAGAGGGTGCATTGCATCTATGCGGGAAGGTAATGGTTTGGAAGGGATATTCGGGATATGGCAGGAGGCGCACATGGGCTATTGTGAGGAATCATCCCAGCATTCGCAAGAAGAGATCTGGGGAAACCATTGAAAACCCAGATCAGGATGGCCAGAGTACTTTATCGAAAGCTACTCCTGTAGGATTTTATATTTAGTCGCCCGGTAAATCCTTTCTATTCCACTTCCTAATTGCTCGTGGAAAAAAAAGAGTACAGAAATGAATCGGTTCTGGCCCTGATTTTTCTTGTCTTATTTTCGTGGTCATTCCGGGATATGAATGTTGCTGGTAGCAATATTTGTTTACTGTCTTTCCGAAATAAGTCAATCGAGAATTTTTCAATTAGCTTTTGTCAAGAGCAATGCCTTCGGTGCTCCAGGTCTTCCCAACCTAACTCCTTCAACATCAAACTTACGCATTCCCTCCAACTATATATACCTGTCACGAATCGTGCAGCTCTTCTTTGCACCATCTCTAATGCCTCCATTAATCCCTTTTGATGGGGACCCCATAGATAGCAACAGTATTCTAAGTGAGGCCGCATTAGTGACTTGTATGCAATCGATTTAATGTCCGGAGTGTATTGTTTTAAATTACGACCTATAAATCGAAGCATACGATTTGCTTTCCCAATTACATTCTCGATATGCTGATTCCATGACAAATTATTACGAATTGTTAACCCTAGATATTTAGTGGAATCTACCGTTCTAAGGAAAGTGCCATTAATAGTATATTCAAAGCTAAATGGTGTCACCTTTTTGCTTACGTGCATGAGTTGGCACTTTTTAGCGTTTAACTCCAACTGCCATTCTTTACACCAGGCAATTATTTTCATAATATCGTCTTGTAACAAGGCACAGTCGTCCTGGGTTGTTATTTCATGATAAATAATAGCATCATCGGCAAATAATCTTTTCATCTCCCTTACTATGTCGCACAAATCATTAATGTATGTGAGAAAAATCAGAGGCCCTATCACGCTTCCCTGAGGAACCCCGGACCTCACTTCAGTAAATGATGAACGCTCACCATCGAGAACTACACACTGTGTTCTGCCCTCCAGAAAGTCTGCAACCCAGTCGCATAATAGTCTAGATATGCCGTAATGGTGAAGTTTCTATAGTAACCTAGTGTGAGGCAGAGGATAGGGGATGAAGGCTTTGGCTATCAGTTTGTTTTCCTCGTCAGTTGGTTCTCGAGTGGTCTCCTGCCTGGAAGTGCGCCGAATTTGGCATTTGTCGTTGCCATTACTTTGTAACACAATCCTGAGGAGTGTTAGTTTAGTAGACAGAACTGTCTTTGTCATAAATCACATGTGCTCTGGACGATTGAATTTTTAACACTCCTTCCCACTTTGATATGTGGTGGCAGCTGGAGGCATGTAAATATTGCTTCGTGTGAGTAGCCTTAGTGTAAACAGTGTGCCCTAGTGTGCCGTCGGTCTTCTCTTTACCAGCACACACCTCAAGATATGGCCATGTCAGTCCATGAAATAAGGTCTAAACTTTGACTCTTTAATTTTCATTCATTGCACCGACTGCTCTTCTTGTTGTCTTATTGTGTTGGGCTTGAAAATTTAAATATTTTTCCAAACAAAAACTGAAATACCTGAATAGTGGATGTCTGATAATAGGTTTAGATGCAGTCTTTATAGTAGGATTCTGATAAAGCTCTCTTTGAGTGGTTCCAAACTCATTCTATCACAACTATAGCTCTCATTAAGATTCATAAATACTAGGTTGCTGGTGATCTCAGGTTTTGTTCCATAATTCACTATCAGCAACAACAAAAATGTTTTTAATCCTACCAGTTCCAATGTTATCCAAGTATCTGTATGCAGTTTATAGTCCTATATCCCATCATACTGGATCACAAATCAAGCCCTGTGTGTATCCTCTGGTCAGAAGCTTAGTGATGGAAATTTTCTGGCTTCTTAAGATGACAACAGGAATCCCATGAAATTGGCTGATCTCGCAACATTTCCAAATATGTGATCTCTGCCCAACACTGCATATTACAATTGAAATTGAAATTGCTATAAGAATAACGTAAGCAACTATGAAAAGAGTGTTATACTGATTACTCTAAATTTATCAGAATTTTTATTGCTTTAATATTTCATGTGACATAATGCATGATATTTAGATATATTTGTATATGTTTTTCAATCCATTTTTTGCAGTAAGGAAACTAAATTTCTTTATTTGTTTCAGATCCTTGTTTCATGTACCTTCAGCAATGGAACTTGCCTGTGCATTTTGTGCACAGACATTTGTATCTCGGTGCTCTCTAACAAAACACGTCTTCCACCATGTCTCGGCTGTTTCTGCCCCTTTGTATGTATGTACACAATGCTTAGAAGTGTTTAAAGATGAGGCGAAACTACAGATTCATAAATACACTAGCAGCACATCACAAAGCAGGTAAAATCAGTAGTTCCTATTTAATATTCTTATTTTTGGCATTTTTTTTTTTTTTTTTTTTTTTTTTAATTTAAGTAATTTTATCTCGTAAGCAGATACAGTGCAACCTTAATATAACGTACCTCAGTATAACGAATTCCTCGATTTAACAAATTCTTCGTAATCCCCTTGAATTTTCCATAAGAGTCAATATAAAATATACCTTTACATTGCGAACATTTTTTGTGAACAACCTCTTTATAACGAATTTTCAACTATCAAGAAAAAGTATACATACCTCTAATTAACGAATTTTGTCAACCCAAAACCTTTATATAAAGTTCCCTCCAATCGTGACATGTTTTGACACGCTTTTGTTTGTAAAACAATCATTGTTGTTTGATTGAAAGTAATGTAAACACTTCTGCTCGTCACTATTGTTAAAGATTTAAGTTAAAATGGCTCAGAAACGTAAAAGGTGTTCCTTATCAGTTGCAGAAAAGCGAAACATCATTAATTATGTTGACAAAAATTCTATGACGAAAAAATTAGACATAGCTAATAAGTTCGGGATTCCCGCAAGTACATTGGCTACAATTTTAAAATTTAAAGATAAGTTTTCAGAAGAAAGTGGTTTGCCTGTAAACAGTAAAAGATTAAAATCATGCGAGTTCAAAGAGGTAGAGGAATGTGTGTTGAAGTGGTTAAAACAGTGCCGAGACAAAAAAATCACAATCGGAGGCCCTATTCTTTAGGGAAAGGCTCAGCAGTTTGCAGTAGAATTGGGACATGAAAAGTTCCGTGCTAGCAACGGGTGGCTTCAAAATTTCAAAAAACGAAACGAGATTGTTTTTCGAAAAATATGCGGTGAAAGTGGTAGTGTTGATGAAAAAGTATGTGATGATTGGAAAAACAAACTGGCAGAGCTGACCACCGGATACGATCCCGAAGACATCTTTAATGCCGATGAAACTGGACTATTCTATAAATGTTTACCTGACAAAACCTTATCATTCAAAGGCGATGAATGTAATGGCGGAAAAAAATAGCAAACTTCACTTAACAGTACTGCTGGGAACAAATTGTACTGGGACTTACAAACTTAAGCCACTCATCATCGGAAAATATCAAAAACCGCGATGTTTAAAAATGTCAATAATCTGCCAACAGATTACACGTCCAACCATAAGGCTTGGATGACTAGTGATGCTTTTTGCAATTGGCTTAAAAGTCTGGATAAAGAGATGAAGAAAAAAAACAAGAAAATTCTAATGTTCATCGATAATTGTACTGCACACGGAGAAATTCCTAACCTGGAAAATATAAAAAATAAAGTACTTGCCTCCAAATACCACTTTGAAATTACAACCACTGGACCAAGGCATCATCCAAAGCTTCAAAATGCATTATAGGAAGGAAGTTGTCAGACGATTTCTTGCTGATGTTGAACGTCAAACACCAACTACAATTGACGTTTTACAAGCCATGTGGATGATCGCCAAAGCTTGTAATCTAGTCACTGAAAAGACCATTGCAAACTGCTTCAAGAAACGTGGGTTTAAAGTAACATGCGAAGATGAGGAGGACGATTTACCAGTTGCAGAACTTGCTTGGACCTGGCAAAGAATTCAAAAAGAATTGCACCTTCAAGAGACTGAGTTCGAAGACTTCGTTACCTTTGATAATGATTTAGCCGTCTGTGGAGAACTAACCGATGCTGACATCGTCACATCTGTGTTGCCAGTTACTAATGCAGAAGCGGATGAAGATGAGGAAGAAGGGGTTGAAATTGATGAGCACAACTTCACAATAAAAGATGCTTATAATGCTTTAAATATAATAAAATCTGTGTTTCTCAAAAAGGGAGGTTTGAGTGATGATGTAGTCAATTCCATCATGAAATTAGATTGCGCTTTGGATGCGATAACTCTTACCGGTGGTAAACAGACAACTATTTATGACTTTTTTTCTAATCAAGATGAACAAAATTGAGATTAAGCTACTATAACCACATTGTTGATTCTTTACCTTTAATTCGTGATTTTTGCTTGTGCGAATCTTTGAAATTAACATTAAATTACCTACATAATGTATGTACCCACCAAGATATGTACCTACTTTTACAGATTTTACTGCATTCAATTTTGATTATTAATGTAAGAAAAAAATAGAAAATACCTACAGTAATTTGATAAAAATGTGTTATCATTTATTAGTAGAAGTTGTTCGCTATAACAAGATAAGTATGTAATGTTTAGGTGAATACATATAACTATTTTTTTACCTCTTTATAACGTATTTTAGATCAACCTAACCTCAACATAACAAACCTTAGTTCAACGAATTACCTGATATAACGAATATTTTCTTGTTCCCCTCCGATTTGTTATGTCGAGGTTGCACTGTATTTTGGACTAAATTTAGATTAATATGTATCTATCATAAATCTGTGCAAATGGCAAGTTATGTAAATGCTGTTATTAACAATTGGAAATAAGGATATATGTAATTGCCTTTGTTGATATTGGTTTGGTTGATGGATGTGTGCTATTATAAATTAAGAGCACTTCTGAAATAGCTTCTAAAAATAATGTAAAAGCAACCTCTCCTGTATTTATTTTTAATATACCATTATTAATTGCCAATTCAAAATAGTCTGGATAACTAGCATTTTCCAAGCATAATGGTTTCTACTAATTGAAAAGTAGGTTTAACAATTAAAATTCAGTGTTATTATTACTTTTAGTTAATTGTTTCTGGTAACAAAGCAGTGCCTTGGTATATACAAATGTTTGGTAAGTTTAACAATTTAATAGAACATCAGATACTTGTTGCCTAGATGAGGATTGAATGTCAATTCCTCTGAGATTCAGATATTAAGAATTCAATGGTATGCATTATAGTTTTCAAAAAGGTGAATGATTTCAGATTTGTTACATAAAAAACTGTATTTTATGAGCATCTGTTTCGTTTCTGAACATGTGATTCCTTCTCATTTTATTACATATTTGTCATTATTAATTTAATTTAAAATCAAATTTTCAGTATATTTCATGCTAATAAATGTTATGGTGAATAGAGACACAAGTATGAAACTGTCTACATTAGAGTTTCTCAATGTGGGGTATGGAAACTGAATGTGCTGCCAGTCTATCATAGGGGTTCGCAACAAAATTTATGTAATGGCTGACTGGCTATCTCAGGTGTATAACACGCATGTGGTGAATATGTTATAGTTGCCAGTAGTGGAGCTAAAATCAAAAGTCACAGTTTTTTGTTAAGGGGGTTCGCTGCTGTCCGGATATTTCATAGGGGTATGTAGAGCTAAAAGTTGGTCTAGCTCATTTTTCTGGTCATAAAAAACCATTTTGTTTCCAGTGTAATGGTTGTCATTCGAATTTTTGATGCATTTTGTTTTGGAATGACAGATTGCTTGAAGATGCAGGCACTGGGGAGATGAATCCTCTCATTTGTAGTTTTTGTCTTGTCTTACTTTAGATTTGAATCAGACTAATCTCCTCTTATATCGATCTTTTAATAAATGAAGTCCCCCATGCTTCATGCTGATTATGTTTATCACAGAGTGGCCTGATCCCTCAGGTGTTGAAGTCGTGTCTGTTGCGTAACGCTGACTCTGTAGGCTTCAAGAAATAATAGTGTACTTCAGAATTTCAGTAATATTCTGTTCAAATCAGTTTGTCTGATAGTATGTGTGTCATCCACACCAACCATTTAACTCACCAAACCACACACATTAAGATATACACATACACTGAATGCATTTAGTCTGTAACTTCATGTGTAGACATCTACCAGCTTATGTCTATATACAAATAAGCACTTAATAACCTATAATTACCTGCACAAATCAACTATCACACTCCACAAGATCACTCATATACATAATAGGAACTTCATGTCCTACAGAAAAAAGAACCACTTCAATATATTCCCATTACAAATAACATGCAATGCATTTCGATTTTTCTTCACACTTAATTTTTTTTTTTTTCGTGCTCGACTTGTACATACTATTAAAAGCGCAATTTTCAATACAGATTCTATTAAAAAATAATATGTGTATTGAATTCAATTTATTATATAATTTAATATAAGGAGTATTATATTCCTCTGCTTTGGAATTACTTATTATGATTATTCTGTGAACAAAACTAACAGATAAATTATACTAGTGTTAATGCATTCACTGTCAACTTGTGGTGAAGAAAGTGATAATAGAAATTATAATATGTAAATATTGTTATGAAAGTTTCTTAGGATTCTTGTATTTCTAAATTATCTATTTTGTTATTTTTTGTTTCGGGATTTATACCATGTCAATGTTGAGGTCATCAGATGCAGCAAAGGACTAGGCATAAGAAAGGAATATGGCGATGACACTTCTGAAGGAAGTGCACTGCTATGTGCCTGGAGTGATTAAGGAAAAACATGGAAAACTAAACTCCAAATGGCAGCACAAGGAGCTCAACCTATTCCCTCCTGAATGATAGGGCAGTGCGTTACCAGTCACCAGATGCCCTCGGTTTTTCCTTATTACGTGGATTGAAATAGTAAATTTTTTTGGATTGTCACTAGTATTTCTATTCATGGCATCGATTGGTATTTCTGTTGTCTAATTGAGTTGCACTTTAAAATTTAAATGTTTATGCCATGGAGAACTTGAGTATCTGTATACTGGATTTCTGCAGATAGGTTTAGATTAATTCTTAACATTGAGATTCTGATATAGCTTTCTTTAAGTGGGACCAATCTCAATCTCACACAACTATATCTCTCAATAAGATTAATAAATACTATATGGCTGGTGATCTCAGTTTTTGTTCCAAAATTCACTACCAGCAACAACAAAATTTGTTTAACCCTACCAGTTCCAGGGTTATCCAAGTATCTGTGTGCTGTTTCTAGTCCTGTACCCCATCATACTGGATCACAAATCAAGCCTTGTGCATATCCTCTGGTCAGAAGCTTAGTGATGGCCATTTTCTGGCATCTCAAGGTGCAAACAGAAATACCATGAAATTTGCTGAGCACACAACATTTCCAAAAAGTGATCACTGCCTAATACTGCATAATACAATTGAGATTGAATTGGGTATAAGTGTATCATAAGAATTAAGAAAAAAATGTAATACTGATTAATGTAAATATCTCATATTTCATGACAAAGTGTATGATGTGTTGATATACTTGTCTATTATTTTTAATCAATTGTTTTGTAGTAAGCAAACTAAATTTCTTTTCTCTGTTTGTTTCAGATCCTTGTTTGAAGCAAGATCAGTACTTGAACTCGCTTGCGTATTCTGTGCACAGACATTTGTGTCTTGGTGCTCTGTAACAAAACATGTCTTCTGCCATGTCTCGGCTGTTTCCACCCCTTTATATGTTTGTACACAGTGCCCAGAGGTGTTTGAAGATAAGGTGAAACTACAGATTCATAAATACACTGGCAACACATCACAAAGCAGGTAAGGGTAGGACTTCGTATATTATATTTGTGCTGCAACTATTCTTTTTAAATGTTGTAACAGGTTAATTTCCTGTACGAAATTTTGCACTAATACTGGAATTACGGCTACCTGATTATCATCACTTTTAGCCAATGACAAGTATTGTCTAATCCTACGAATAACAGATAGAAATTTGTAAATATGCAGTTGTCTTAGTGCATAAGAATCTTGGCTGATGTATTTGTGCTGTTATGAATTTCTGGATGTTTGGACAACTGTTATGCCATTTGGGATCTGTTTAATTAGGGGTTTATTGACAGTTCAGAGAAAGTGTGGAGAAGAGCTGCTTGATTCATGACTGGTCGCTAAAGTTCTTACAAAAGTGTCAGAGAGCTGATTAGTAGATTGTCTGGGAGAGTCTGGTAGATAGACATCGCACGATTTGTTTGAACTTATTGGTAAACATGGGTACACCCACTTACAAGTGCGGTGAAATACCTCGTCCACCAACCTATTTGAGTCGAAGTGACAGGAAAGATAATAGTAGATAGATAAGGTGCCGTGCTGGTGCTTCTATTAATCATTGTTTCTCTCATATCATTTGGCATTAGAATGCACAGCAGAGAGATTACCTTTGGTGCTTAGTACCTTCTCCCACCAACCGTTTTGTGAATTGCAGAGTATATATGTAGACATAGATCTCCATTCAGGGAGCTGCAGTTAGTTTTGGTTTTCTGTGGTTACTAGACATCACTCCATGCAAATGTCAGGATGGTTCCATTAAAACTGTCATGGTATAAATCCTTCCCACTCCTGACCCTCTGTTTTCCCGTTACTATTAAAGCCAACGAGTCTGAAACCCACTAAAAATGATAAATATCCCCTTGAAGCCAAAGTCCATTTTGCTATTAATGGCTTCTTGAAATATGACAAAAAATTGCCTGTTGCTGAATTTCTTAATAACACATGTCCAATTTCAAAAGTTTCACTTAAGTAAATTTATTTAAATGGCCAAAAATAGCTCACATTGTGTGTCACCTCGAAATATTTGATCTTAAAACTCTTTGCTTAGGTTACCTCATGGCTAACAAAATTTCACATGAACTTGTAGAATGTTCATCAGCAGTTTGTTCCTTCATATTCAACTTTTTAGAAATGGGATATTAAATTGAAAATAATCCTTTTGAAGGCCTAGTAGAATCTTGGGTTGGGCAACAAAATATAAATATATAAAAAATATGAAACAAAAAGGTATTAGACTACCAATAGTTAAAGCTGTTTCAAAAAGCAGATATACAAATCTTTGAAAGATGGGAATAAAACAGGATGTTAAATGCTGAGCATGTACAGTTTTGAAAATGAAGTTATTCTTTTCTTAGTAATATGTAGACCATGTAGTTTTGTAGATCAGTTTGTTACTAGAGATGAAGGTCCACCATTGCAAAACAGAAACAAAGTACTCAACCTTGAAAGAGCTGAAGGAATTAATTTTTGAGGCCATAACATATAATCTATCAGAGTGCTCTAAACAATAATTGTTAATATATAAAAATTCACAACATCAAAGATTACACCACATTCAGGAGGTCATGTTAATCTTTCAAAGCTGCATGGAGATTAGAAACCAATTTATCTGCACCAAAAAAGGTAAAATCGATTGCATCTATCAGAAAGGTTATGACCGTTACATTTTTAACTGCAACGAAATAATTCTTTGTATTGATAATCTTGAAAATTAGAAACAATTGGAACAAAGTAAAACCTTTTGGTCCATGTGAATAAAGAAATGGACAGAAGGGCAAGAAAAAGAATTGTCTGAGTAGGACATTCTTCCTACTTATGAAAGTACTTTGGCAATGGCGAAACTGAGTGAAGAGTAGTACAGATTGGAACATGTATTGTGTTTACTAGAGTTTTCCAGCCCTGAGATGAATGCAGTTCCAAAGCAAAATATATTTATAAACAGAACATATTTTGATTTAAATGATCTGATTGCAAACATATTAAATCCATTTATTTGAAGAATATTGGACATAGTGCATTAAGCTATAAGCTACTGTGTATAAAGAAAATGCTTTTTAACAGAAATTTCTTTCCCTGCAAGTTGTAGAACTTTCACATTGTCCTTAAATGAATTGTTTATTTTGATTTCATGTGTATAATTTTTAGAGGGAAATTAGAATTGGTTTTGAAATTCTCTTATGTGAATTTATTTCGATAAATGTCAAAGTGTTTTATTCTTTTGGCGCTGTACCCTTAGAGAAGGTTGCCTACTGTCCTGGAATAATTCTCTGTGTTGTCTGTTCTCGCTGAGGGAGGCGTTCCAACCAGCAAACTACTCCATTGATTCTAAACTGATTACCACATTGTTTTCTAAAGATTAATACAAAGTTCATCTATCTTGTTGAGTTCTTTTTGAAGAAACTATCTTGTGTACTATACACGAATATCATAGTGTCAAGTGCACACTATATACTGGTTAACTGTGAACTATTTATTCGGCTCTGTATTCTGGGGAATGGCTTCATAGTGCAAGTTGTAGTATATCTCTGCCTAACACCTTTAGTATGTTTGTTCATTCAAGTGGTTGGTTTCCAAATACAATCTGTCCTGGCAGATTCTGTTACAGATGTTTTATAATGCTGATGTTTTTACTCTCCAGATGTACACATTTTCACCAGTAAAGGTAGATATATTAATTGCTATTACAGATTTCGATCGAATATTGAATAAACTATGTGAAACATTTGTTTGGGTATCAGAACATATTTGTAAACTGGAAACCAGAAAAGCATTCTTATATTTGATTTTATTGATTATTTACCTTGTAAATGTGTCTGTCATACTTGTGTTAAATACTCGCAATGAAAATCTATATACTTATTCCTTTCTTTCATTCTTTTTTTTTATAAAAAATGATTGTTAACTGTTTTGTAATAGTAATGGTGGTAGAAAGTGACTCTTTTTTCATATTGTATTGTGGTATTTATTACTTATTTAATAATAAAGAAACTATTGATATATAATCAGAAATATTACTCCATAGGATAGATCACTGGTCTATTCAGCTGTTAAAGTCTTTTAATTAATTCATTTTATTCTTCTCTAAGAAATAAAATATAAAACTTTTGCTTATATAAATTTTGTTATTGTTTGTTAGATACACAGTTTACCTTATCAATGTCTTAGGTTAGTAAATTTATAATTCACTAGATGATGATATTAGTGCTTACTTTAGAACACACAAGTATTTTTAAGCAGTATTTCCTATAATGGATTTGGTTTTTATTAAAAATTTAGTCATCACATTTCTTCAGTTTACATTTTTAAAGAAATTTTGTACTAGTAGCAGCACAGTTCATTACACATTGTATTATTATATATAACAATAATAAAACATTGATGTCATAAGGACTCAGCCTACAAGTGATAAATCTTATATATCTATAAGTTGCCAATAGATATAGTTTCCCAGTCTAATAAGTCAACCACATTCCAAGATAAAAATTTCATGTTTATAGGGACTACACGAAACGTAGTTACAATGATGAGCAGCAACATTATCTCAGTGAATTTCAAACAAGAAGTCTAGTGGAGCAGCTAATTACCTACAGATGTACTAACAGCATTCATTTGGGCCAACGCCAAAATTCAGGCAAAGATTTCGGAATATCTATAACTAAGAATTGTGATATTTGTGGTAAATCGTTTAAAGAGTCTGGAAACCTTAAACAACACCAGCGGATACATTCTGGAGAACGTCCATTTTATTGTGGTATTTGTGGAAAATCATTTATACATTCAGGAAAGCTTAAAAGACATAACGGGATTCATTCTGGAGAACGTCCGTTTTCTTGTAACATTTGTGGTAAATCGTTCACACAGTCAGGAAACCTTAAAAGACATCAGGGGATTCATTCAGGAGACCGTCTGTTTCCTTGTAACATTTGTGGTAAATCGTTTACACAGTCAGGAGACCTTAAAAAACATCATCGGATACATTCTGGGGTACGTCCGTTTTCTTGTCATATTTGTGGTAAATCGTTTATGGAGTCTGGTTATCTTAAAAAACATCAGCGGATTCATTCTGCCGAACGTCTGTTTTCTTGTGGTATTTGTGGTAAGTCATTTACAAGACCGGAAACACTTAAAAGACATAAACGGATTCATTCTGGAGAACGTCCATTTTCTTGTAATATTTGTGGTAATTCGTTTACACACTCTGTAACACTTAAAAGGCATCAGCGAGTTCATACTGGAGAACGTCCATATTCTTGTTACACATGTGGTAAATGTTTTACTCAGTCCGGAGACCTTAAAATACACCAGCGGATTCATTCTGGAGAACGTCCGTTTTCTTGTGATATTTGTGGTAAATCGTTTAGACAGTCTGGTGACCTTAAAAAACATAAGTGGATTCATTTTGCAGAACGTCCGTTTTCTTGTGATATTTGTGGTAATTCATTTAAAAGACCTGGGATACTTAAAAGACATCAGGGGATTCATTCAGAAGACCGTCTGTTTCCTTGAAACATTTGCGGTAAATCGTTTACACAGTCAGAAAACGTTAAAAAAACATCAGCGGATTTATTCTGGAGAACGTCTGTTATCTTGTGATATTGGTGGTAAATCGTTTACAGATTTTGGGACCTTAAGAAACATCAGTGGATTGATTCTGGAGAACGTCCGATTTCTTGTGATATTTGTGGTAACTCATTTACAATGGCTGGAACACTTAAAAGTCATCACAGGATTCATTCTGGAGACTGTCTTGTTTCCTTGTAACATTTGTGGTAAATCATTTACACAGTCAGGAAACATTAAAAGACATCAGTGATTTCATTCTGGAGAGTGTCCAATTTCTTAGAAAGTTTGTGGTAAATCATTTACGTAGTCTTGAGACCTTAAAAAATAACAACGGTTTAATTCTGGAGAATGTCCGTTCTTGTAATATTTGCTTAGAGATTCTGGAAATCTTAAAAGACATCATCCATTTCAGTCTGGAGAGCGTCTGTTTATATGTGATATTTGTGGCAAGTCATTTACAGAGTCTTGATTCTTAAGATTAATATTTCGTATCATTTTTAAGATTTTTTTGGTTTACTTGTGTCATTTTTTTAAATGTAGTAATGGAAGTTATAGATATGGACGAAGGATCACAGAGGGTAATGGTTCATTCATGCAAATGCTCATTTTATTGTGAATCAGTGTAAAAAAATTTAAGTTAAACAGCTGTCTTGGGTTTTATCAACTGATTCATTAAGTTAAATACACATATTCTTTTGATAAATAATAAAACACCTATCATTGTTTTTGTATCCTTTAAAGTTAATAGTATATTTTTTGTGTTGCTTATACAATACATGTTTTGATAGCCTATGTATTCTTAAATTGTGAATTAACTCAGTTATTAAAAATGTTAATTTTACTTCTAAAGTTAGTGGAAAATGTTTTATAGTCTCAGTAATGTATCATTTGTTCCAAAAGAACTCAATCTTTATATTTCATGGAATCTTTTGTTTTTTTATTTCAAAATCCTTCATAACAGATATAAAGTATATCTGTTATTGTGGACAATCCTTTTTAAAATTTAGGAATCATTAAATATTGTGATTTCCTTTATATATTTAGTTGCTGTTTCCAAAATCAGTTATGCACATCTTGTTGAATAGCAGAGCAGTGTTGGTTTCTAATGTCAATTAGGTTTCGGAGTTTTTTGTATTATTTGTATGCTTTTTCAGTTTTAAGGAATCATAAAACTTAAATAGAATTAGACATATAATTCATTTTGTTTTTAACTTTTTTATTGCTATGTATAATAAAGTGCTATTATTGAGTTTGTAGTTGTTGATATGTGAATGTATTGACAGAATTATGAATTAATATTATTTATTTTTTTTAGATATACCAATTATGAAATAATATGTTTCCAATGGTTATTTAACTTACTGCTATTAGTGAAAAACATATTTTATGACAGTTTTGTAAGTGAGAAATTTCTGATTGGCGATTAGCACGTCGTGATTGTATATTTTGTACAAGCTGTGTATACAGTGTTTTAAGTTTCCAAATTTAATCAAGTAACTATTTTGTTAATGATCTGTCAGTAACTCCATATCAGTCATAATTCTAATACGATAGTAAATTGATATTTAGTATATCTATGTTATTGGCAGAATAAATGGTGTTGGTGTCTAAGCTCTTTTTTATTTATTTTTGCTGTAGAATAATAAAGTAAACAATAGTTTTTATAATTTTGTGCAAATTTAGTTTAGTGTTATTTCAAAAATATATTTTATATTGAAATCGTCATAATGTTTATCATATAGTGATTGACATTTTGGACGTAAGGGTTTGATTAACAGCAATTAGTATTTTATTGAATAGTTGCTCTATTTTGTGAATGTAACTTGCAACGGGTCTGATCGTCGAAGACAGATGAAACTCAGCACAACTTATTGTTCAATAAAAATGCTTACAGCAAAGTCACCTTTGGCTGGTTCAATCTGCCAGCTATGATTGAATTACATGTTTACTTCAGAACATAAGTATCATTACTCCCTCTCATTCTTTGTGTAGACTTGAATCAGTCAATATGGGTTAGCTAATTGATCGCGCCGACTCTCAAAGCCTAGCCTAGCGCTAAAGTTGGGCAACCAAGCTGCCATGTCTTCCGTCACAGTCTTTCAATCCATCAGTCAATATTGGAATTTAGGTTCAAGACGCTAACATTCGGAGTAGTCCTTGCAGAACATGATATCGACTGTAAATTCATGGTTTTCAGTGGCCATTAAATGGACTCATTACCAGTTACCCGTCGTCTCATCTGATAGGATAGTTTATACCAGTCCAAGCCTTCTCTATCCTTGGTTCTCCGACCCTAAGATGGAGTGGTGCCACTTTTCCTGCTAAATCACCATTATTGGTATCCCACAAGATGAAGAACTCCACAGAAGAGCAGAAGACTTAGCAGAGGCATAAAAACATGAAGGTTAGTCAGTCCACTTGAGGTCCACCACTCACAACGTCCACAAATAGGCCAACAACCACTCAGACCCCTGACAATATGGTATATTGATTGCTGTAAGCTTATGAGGACAGTGTTAATTGTTTGAATGTATTTTACTAATTGATGAGAAGAGTGTTCTTTGATGCAAGGTTTTGACTGATTTAAAATAAATATTTTCTATAACTTGTGAGTGAAAACGATTCTGAAGCAGCTAGTTGGTCAACACAACATTTTAATAACCTTAATACAAACAATATCTTGTTGTTTATGTGATATGTTGAGAGGTATTTACGATATTTTTCATTGATACAGAAAGCAAATACTGATCTGATAATACTAAACTCTATTAAATTATTATTTCACTTGTTTAAGTAAAGCATTGCAGTGGTTGTTCACAGAATGTTGTTGTTGATGAAGAAGCCGCTTCTAAGCTAGGTGCTACTTCAGGCTTTCCTCAAGGAGGTGTAATAGGACCACTTCTTTCCCTAATTTTTATAAACGATCTTGGTGACTCTTAATTGAAGGATATGACTGCTGGAGATGTACTTATGTATTGGGAAGTAAGGTGCTCTGATGATTGCTTAGAACTTCAGCACGATCTGGATGTTATTTCGGAATGGTGCCATAAATGGCAGCTTACACTTAACTGCAAAAAGTGGAAGGCAATGAAAATAAGTAATAAATAGACTCTGCATGTTTATGAGTACAAAATTAGAAATTCAATTATTGACAGAATTAATTACCTGAAGTATCTGGGCATTATAGTATAAAGCAACATAAAATGGGACTTAATCATAACTTCCATTGTAGGCAAAGGTTTTTCTAGATTACGATTCATAGGTCATATTTTGAGAAATAAGAAAAAAAATATTATATGGTTGTTCCTTCTTGAGGAGTTGTTAATAATATATATACAGACAACTTTTTTCTCATTCGGAGACCTAAGTAAACAAAGACGTAAAGTATGGAACGTATACAAATGTAAAATTAGGTTATAAACTGTTCAAACGGAAAAGATATTGATTAATAACTGATCCTATTGCTTATGACTAATTTATTATTATGTAATTTCACAGTTTGCCATAGCATTATGTTTTCATTTGTACAACCTATTATACCAACCGGTAAAAATACCATCAGTAATAGAACGGTCTTGTAGCTCAGTAGTTAATGTGTCTAACGATGGTTCGAATCCCAGTATTAACTGGTATTCTTAAAGGCCCTTAACTCGACCTTCACCTATGCTAAAACTTGCTGTGTAATATGAATATTGCTATAACACTTCTGTAGTTCAGATTCCGCATTATGCTGTAGGTTCTGTACACCTGGTACGATCAACTAGTTACCTTGAACAGCCACGAAAAGGGGGGCATTGCGCGGCGAATCGAAAACACTGTCACGTGGCAGCTGAACAATCCTTCAGGATCTCCCATATGATTATTGGATTGGCCGTCAGTAATCAAATGTATATATATGCTCTAAGGCAATTAAACTAAGGAAGGATAGGAAAATATGACCCGACGCTTACCACAGATAAAGGCGGCTGGGAACGACGAACACAAAAAAAACACACACAAGAAAAGCGCAATATTTCGACTTACAGCATTAACCGTGCAGAAGTGAGATGTGTACACAGCGACAGCCGTCTGGAGAATGGCTTTACCAGCGCGGATGATATGTTGGAGAGGGGGGAAAGGGAATCTCAATTATTGGAACAATAGTCGATACTGTTGACCGTATAATATCATTGAAAGTGGTAGACCAACGTTATAACTGAGTGAGGATACATATATTAATCAAATTTTGAAAAAGTGAAATATAAAACATAAGAAATATCAGATTATAAGAAATATAAATAGAAGCGATAATAAGTGCTGGGTTTGCTATGAAGGATTACTACAAATTGAGGCCTGCAGGATTTCTGGTGTCCAGGTTATTCTGATAGGCTGGTTCCCATCTACATAGTTCATAGGAGATTGTGTTATCAGTGAATACTCTGTTCACCCTAACTCAAAACAGGAAATCAAAGATACTACAGAAGTTGGTAGCAGGACTATTATAAAAGAAACTAGAGCGACAAAAGATTCATCTCAAATATAATAAAGAAATTTAATATTACTAAAGGTGAAACATGAAAATCGAATTTTGTTGTTAATGCACCAAGTAAATTTGGCAGGAGGAAATTGTTAAAATCGAGATAGATGTTACTGAAAATATGAAAATGGTGGAAGAATTAAGCAGCTGGTTTGAACATGAAGTATAAAAATCAAATCAGGAACATTTTCCATAGTAAAAACATCAGCAGATTATAGAAATGGAAAGAAATCCATGGGAAATTACTAATAAGCTTGGTGTGTAAGAAAAGCGTAAAGGGATTGTTACGGGTAATCTTAACACCAGTGTGTAGAAGGTAGGTCGATACGGCACAGCACTACTAAGAAGTAATATTAAGACCGCATCTTGAGAACTGAGCTAAAATACTATCAGTTCATGTTAGGAAGAGAAAAAAATTACTTTAAGAAATATGGAGCAATTAGGTTATCTCTGCGACAGGAAGATTGCAGGAGTGCTTGATACCCAAGTTCATCGCCAATGTTTGTAACGAAAGGAGTTTTTTTTTTTTTTTTTTTTTTTTTTTTTTTTTTTTTTATATATAAGGTATAAATTCTTGACAGTCTTTTTCAGTGGTTTGGCGACAGCTATTTCCGATCAAATGTACTTCCTTTCAAAATATACTCTCCCTTATAGTTTACCGTTCAAGGATACTGAAATACACACACTATCTTTGATACACTCAATACAACAATTCACAGTATTTCTCACCAAGAACTAATTAAACAGCAAATTGTTAAAAATAATATACCCAAGGGGAAAAAATGAAAAATTTTATGTGGGAGAGAATTGTATTTCCTCAGTTGCACGGTTTCTGCTGAGTGACATGTGATCTAATGTGTCTATTCCTGAAATCCCAGACATCGTCTACTGGAGACAAATATGTGGACCGTGTGGTTCAAATTGTGCTCGTAACCACTTGTAAGGCTTGTGTTGCAATAATCGCAATATGATGACGGGCATCATTCTGTTGGAAGATGCGATTTGGATGATGGACTGGAGTAGTACCCCGTCAACGTAGTGGTGGGCTGTCATTGTGGTTCCAACAACATGCAACTCACTGTGGCTGTATAAACTGATTACCACCATACCTGTGTTTGGACCTGGGTGACGTTCCGAAATCACAGCAACGTGAGCCGTTTCTCCCCTACGCGTGCATACGTGTTCTCGATTATTGCTTTGCCATAGACAAGACTCGTCTCTAAACGAAAATGTACGCCATTCACGTGTGAATTTGAATTTTGCAATAAACCTGGTTAGACGATGCTGGCAATGAAATCAGGTTAATGGAACACATTGCATAGGGCACAGAGAGTGTAACCCAGATTCAAGCAGTCTGTTTACAATCGTCCAGGGGGTGACTCTCCCTGTAAACACTGCTTGGATGTGGCCTGCAGTCACCTGTCTGCCAGTAACAGCCACCCATACGATTTGGCGGTCTTCACGTGCTGTTGTCCATCTGTGTTGACCTGTGGCTGTTGTAAGAGCTTTAAGGCCGCCACACACGGACGAGCCATCTGGCTCTAGGCTACTTGGCTTCAGTCCAGTCTAGGGGGTCACTCACGACCGAGCCACGCCAGGTCAATCTGCTTTAAGTCGTCGCCTGGTGTACAACTGTCATAACGTGAACTAACTGAATATATACGTCTATTTACATTAGTGTATTTACTATAAATTGCACCTATGAACGACGTGGAGTTCATAAATTTAGCTGCTGCAGCAGTTTGCATTTGTGTAAAAAAAAAAAAAAAAAT
>JARYHS010012642.1:0-17000 GCA_031002005.1 Vandiemenella viatica | reverse complement strand
GTTAGTTCTTTGGCTCACTGTGGCATGCATCATTTTGGTCTCCAACAAATATTTGTCACTGCTCTCCATTAGCCGTTGCGAAATGTTTCAACACACATACAGAAAGTTATCTGTTTGCTTATCCATTAAACGTGACGAAATGTGTATTCCTAGCGTCCTGTTAAGCAAGCACTGAACATCTTGGCTACTATCGACACACAGTAAAATATTTTCTTCTGTTCTGTGTCGTGAAAAATACTTAAGCGTGACCCATTGCGATTTTTTTTACTAAAGTCCACATCAACGGATATTACGTGAACAGACATCGGTAGCGTTGGGGCTAGAGTGCCGGTTCGAGTCCGGCAGCGGTGTTTTTATTGAAAAAGCCGTTCCAACTCGTCAATTTCAAAACGAAAATTTTAGTTTCCACACCTAGAGAGTATGGCGCCAGCTTGCTATGAATAAAAAATAAGTCGAAAAGCATAAATGTATCCTTTAAACGTTCGATATGGGGGAAAAAAAAACCGTCATAAACTCCAGATATAAATTCTATGTGTACCTGTTTTCATGAAATTATTTAGCGTTCTTGCCTCGCATTCAGGAGGACGGAGGTTCCAGGCATCCATGGTTTCCCCAAATCACTCCAAGTGAATGCCGGGGATGCTACCATCAAAAGGCCATGACCGAATTCATTCCCATTCCTTTCCCGTCTCTAAAGACCACGTTGTTAGAGAGACGTTAAAAAAAAGTACCTGTTTTAGCGTTCTGGCCTTGTATTCGAGAGGACGGCGTTTCCGGCATCCATGGTTTCCCAAAATCACTCCAGGTGAATGCCGGGATGCTTCCTTCAAAAGGACATGGCCGAATTCCTTCCCATTCCTTGCTCCCCATCCTTTCCCCGTCTCAAAAGGCCACGTTGTTAGAGAGACGTTAAAAAGTTTAAAAAATGAAATTATTGTGATAAAGTATAGCAATACCACACATACGTTATTCCTTTCAAAATTCGTAGCCTCAAAAACCCATCAATGGTGAAATCCTTTCATTGAAACCGAGAGACATTCACCGACGAAGGTAGGGAAAACCATAAAAAAATTCCGTTCATCGAAGCAGGCAGACATTAAAAATTAATACACCGACGAAGAGACGGGAAATAAATCAATTAGTCACATCATGTTGGATTCGTTATGAACAATACAATATAGCTCACGAGTGTCACCTACATTCCGTGTATTTTAAAGGATGTATTAAATTGTGTGTAATGAAACACAGACACTTTTTGAACTCAAAGAGGCATTGAAGGGGTTTACTGATGTATGTAAGTGTGACCTCGATGAATTAATAGCTCCTAAACTAAAGCAAAGTTGTCGATTTGAAAACCAGTTTCTGAAGTGAATACATGATGTCAAACCAATCAGCATGTAATTTTTTCAAGCCTATTTCTCAACCCTGTCTTTGGACAAGAGGCCACTTGAAAATATTTGTGACAAAGCCTTTCCCACATCAAAGCTAGAAAAAATCAAAGTTTCCAGTTTGACAATGGCAAAGCTCAAGGAATGGAAACATCAGTACGACTCCTTATTTCCCTAATCTTATCTCTGTTGTCATTGGTATAAAATATTTAATCACACTCTTAATTGTTGCCATCAAAGTCAAACCTTTGTCGTCTGTATCAATTCTGTTATGCTTTCGTAAGCAATCACAAATTGAGTGTCCTTAGCTGTACTTTGTCTAAAATTCCAATCAATCCCTTGTGACACATCAGTGATTGACACCTTTAACTGTATTTTACAGCACAGCACGTATGTTCCAGGAACGAAATACGTCTGTTAATCTTACTAATTTCACCCATGTCGAATCGAAGTACGCCAGTCCTATGTGATAAAAATCGAGTCACGCTAAGCACAGAACATGCCTGAGACCATCGCCTGTAACCAAGGTGGAGATATAGAAAATTTACCCACTTCCTTATAGAAGAAATCCAGTGCACTATTCCTAATTCTTTCACCAAGATCCACCCCTAGCCTCATCGCCAACATACGCCCAGCACTTCGTCAAACCACCTTCTGTTTTCCAATGATTCCCTGATCAGTTACAGACAGGGTTACCTTCTGTTCGTGCGTTAAAGTAAACCAAAAATTGAAAATTCGCAAAGTCTTCTCCTAATCAGTAGCCAGGTACCAAAATGTTCACTTAAGGTGCTTCTACTGCAGTTTTCCAGGAAAATTCACCCCTTTTCCAGGAAATTATTTTTCAATAAATCAGGACCCAGGAGAGTTCTCCATTCGGTTTAAAATGTTCCATCTAACGCAACCTTCGGATTCAGGGCCAAGTGTGACATTTGTTTGTAATTGCATGCTTCGTTCAAGTAACCACGATAAAGTTACCATAATGCTCTTAGCTAACTGATAGTTTCTTGGTCATCAAACAGGCATCATAACCCACATTTTAATAGAAGATCCCCACACATCGACAAGTATCCAAAACGTCACCATAGGTTCTATTACGCCTAAGATAGTGCTCACATTGAACTGTAGTAAATTGTTAGGTCAAAGTGGGTGTTTAGATATTTTATCCACTCAGGCCTCATCACCTAAAGTCCTAGTGCGAGATTGTGGTCATGGTCAACTTAGGCTTCATACACCACTCAGAATTATTCCACCAATATCCCATTCTAACAGCATTATACGCCACCTACAGCCACTCAACACTCTTCCTATCTTCCAATGACATCCCAGCCCCAGCTCCTTTATTATGTCACTTACTGAATATTTTACACAGATAAATCTAACTGCCCTCCTTTGCACCTTGCATTTGATGTACAAAAAATGTGGACTCCATACTACACCACACAAGCAATGGTCTGACTGTGGGTTTGTACCCAAGTCCTTCGCTTCTCTGGTACATCACCCCTCTGTTAAATGATTTTTATGTAGTGAGAATCAAAATTCACATGCCAACACAAACGGCAGTAAACTGTAAAGAGCACATCGAAATGGGAGATTGTCTAAGCCCTGAAACAATGGTTAGAAGCACACGTTGATAATTCTATAACCATATATTTTAGACTCAATCCACAGAGGAATGACACACGCACACACTTGTACATGCATACAGCGAGGTTGACAGAAACTAACAGCAAGCATCACGGAAACGATGAAGTGGGGGCAGAATTGTCGTTACAACTGATTAACTGGACAGAACTATCGTTACAAAAATCATCAGACAGACGAGTTACTTACGCTTACATGCCCATAGAGAGACGCAGATACACATGTCCAAGACTACACAACTATGGAAACAAAAAAAGTGGTGTAGTACTCTCTTGCCTCATGACTGTCTGAAAAACAGAAGTCTCCTTACATATCATCAGCCTGGCGAGATAGAAGACGCGCATAAAGATGACATATTTTCACCATAAATAGTGTTTATCGCGCCCCAGTTGATTATATTTACATCAACACGTCTCTCCCACACCGCAACCCTTTCTACCATTCAGTAAAAAAGTGACGCAAGGTACCATGAGTTGCAATAGACACTTGACTATCAGATCTCACCCACAAATCCATACATCCTCAATACACTAGCACAAACAAACATAAGTGGAGGGGGCAGCAAAATCATTCGTCCAGACAGACGTGTTTATAGAAGGTATTACCATATTTACACATACAGACACAGAGAGAGACGCACAAACACTCACATTTCCATGCCTTCAGCGAGCTAGACACAACATCCAGCCCCCAATCATGGCGACGAAAAAGTGGGGTAGAACCCCCATGGCTCATAACTGACAAAAAAAAAAATCATCAGTAACATATGTTCCAGGCACCATACTCTTCACATCAACATCATCTCATTTATTTCACACTACTGACCTCACTACCATCCAGTATCATTGTGTGCTAGGTACAAAACTGTTCACATCAGCACCAACACAGTCTATCCCACACCTAAGCTTTTTCTGCCATTCAGTAACATGTGCCCCCCATGTACCACGAGTAGCAGTAGACACTTGGTCATCAGACAGATATCATAACTCCCATATTCATACTAGGTCTCACCCACAAATCCATATGTCACCTCACACAAGCATCAGTGCAGGAACAGCACATCATACATCCAGACAAACGAGATAAAGGAAGGTATCACCACATTTACGCAAAAAAAAAAACACAACTCACAGAGATAGAGACGCATACACACGTACATTTCCATGCCTACAGCGATCTCGACTCAACAACTAGCCCAATCGTGGCAACGAAAAAGTGGTACAGAACACCCATGACTGACCAAAAATCATAGAATGACACACATACACACACACATGTCAATGGCATCCACACAGTTCCATTCATCACCACACATAACTGGAGGAAAGAGACTGAACATGCTAGATCCAACTAAAGATTTACAGGATGTGTGAAGTTTGAAATCACAGCCACATCTCTCCCACACCACAACCCTTTCTGTCATTAGTAACATGTGACCCAGGTACCATGAGATTACAATGGACACTTGTCTATCAGACGGATATCATAACCACCATATTCATAATAGGTCTCACCCACAAACCCATACGTCCTCCACACAAGCACAAACATAAGTGGAGGGACAGCAAAATCATTCGTCCAGACAGACGTGTTTATAGAAGGTATTACCATATTTACACACACAGACACAGAGAGAGACGCACAAATACTCACATTTCCATGCCTTCAGCGAGCTAGACACAACATCCAGCCCCCAATCATGACGACGAAAAAGTGGGGTAGAACCCCCATGGCTCATAACTGACAAAAAAAAAATCATCAGTAACATATGTTCCAGGCACCATACTCTTCACATCAACATCATCTCATTTATTTCACACTACAGACCTCACTACCATCCAGTATCATGTGTGCTAGGTACAAAACTGTTCACATCAGCACCAACACGTCTATCCCACGCCACAAGCCTTTTCTGCTGTTCAGTAATATTTGTCCGACGTACACGAGTCTCATTACGCACATGGTCATCGGACAAATATCATAACTCCCATACTCATACTAGGTCTCACACACAAACATAACTGACCAAAAAACCATCAGACAGACGTTATAGTGTGTGCAATGGATGACAGGTTTTTGCCATACACCTCAGTACTTATCACATTATCAATTAATTACATCAATACATAGGTAGCCAGTCATTGTGAAATCTCAAAGTCGAGTAGAATCCTATCGGGATAGACACACAACCACATAGAAAGACACACACTCACATGTCCATGCATACACACAGTTACCATACATCACCACACACATACACGTAACTGGAGGAAAAGGACCTGAACACCCTAGGTCCAGACTGAATAGCTACAGGATGTGCGAAATATTTCATTTCTTTGCCACAAACCTCGGTGCTCATCATACCCAAATGATTACATCTACATAGGAGGCCACTGATGGATACATCTCAAGTAGACTCCTACCACCATAATTACACACATAACCACACAGGAACACGTACACACACATATACCACAATATCATAAGTTACCACATACATACAAGTAACTGCAGGAAAGGGACCCGACACACGACGTCCACACTAAGGTGTTACATGATAGGCAGATGATAGCATGTCTTTACAATACATCTCAGTGCTCACCACACATACTTGATTTTTAATGTGCCATCAGTATAGCTGGTGGCTGGAACTAAGCTCTTGGCAATGTTTGGCCAAAAGTCATTTGTTAATAGCAGCTCATCAAAGACAAATTTTGGGTGAACCTGCCCAGGCGGGCGCGGCGGGAGGTGGCCACCCTTCCTCACAGCGGACGCGTACATCGTGTTTTAGTAGGTCGGTATACCGGCGCATATTACTGCCTCGAGCGCAATGAAATTCCGGTCTTCAGTGCGGCCCTAAAAAATGCGGTTACCGGTAGAAGGTCCCGGTCGGAAACTCCGGTAAACCATCGCGGTCCGCGCTTTAAGACCGGCGTATTACGGTATTCACACTACATAAAAATCATTTAACAGAGAGGGGTGATGTACCAGAGAAGCGAAGGACTTGGGTACAAACCCACATTCAGACCATTGCTTGTGTGGTGTAGTATGGATGTCATTGGAAGATAGGAAGAGTATTGAGGGGCTGTAGGTGGCGTATAATGCTGTTAGAATGGATATTGGTGGAATAATTCTGAGTGGTGTACGGAGCCTAAGTTGACCATGACCACAATCTCGCACTAGACTTTAGGTGATGAGGATTGAATGGATAAAATATCTAAACACCCACTTTGACATAACAATTTACGACAGTTCAAGTGTGAGCACTATCTTAGGCGTAATAGAACTAGTGTCTGCATGTATGGATACTTGTCGATGTGTGGGGATCTTCTATGAAAATGTGGGTTATGATGTCTGTTTGATGACCAAGTAACTATCAGTTAGCTAAGAGTATTATGATAACTCTATCGTGGTTACTGGAACAAAGCATGCAATTACAAACAAATGTCACACTTGGTCCTGAATCCGAAGGTTAGCGTTAGATGGGAACATTTTAAACCGAATGGAGAACTCTCCTGGGTCCTGATTTATTGAAAAATAATTTCCTGGAAAAAGGGAGAATTTTCCTGGAAAACTGCAGTAGAACCACCTTAAGTGAACATTTTGGTACCTGGCTAATGATTAGGATAAGACTTTGCGAATTTTGAATTTTTGGTTTACTTTAACGCACGAACAGAAGGTAACCCTGTCTGTAACTGATCAGGGGTTGGATTGGGAATCATTGGAAAACAGAAGGTGGTTTGAGGAAGTGCTGTGGGTACGTTGGCGATGAGGCTAGGGATGGATCTTGGTGAAAGAATTAGGAATAGACCAACAGTAGAAGCTGGCACTGGATTTCATCTATAAGGGAGTGGGTAAATTTTCTATATCTCCACCTTGGTCACAGGCGATGGTCTTAGGCATGTTCAGTGCTTAGCGTGACTCGATTTTTATCACATAGGACTGGCGTACTTCGATTCGACAGGGGTGAAATTAGTAAGATTAACAGACGTATTTCGTCCCCCTGATTTATTGAAAAATAATTTCATGGAAAAGGGGAGAATTTCCCTGAAAACTGTAGTAGAACCACCTTAAATGAACATTTTGGTACCTGGCTACTGATTAGCAGAAGACTTTGCGAAAGCACTGCCTTAGCGTGACTCGATTTTTATCACATAGGACTGGCGTACTTCGATTCGACAGGGGTGAAATTAGTAAGATTAACAGACGTATTTCGTTCCTGGAAAATACGTGCTGTGCTGTAAAATACAGTTAAAGGTGGGTATATCTCTCTGTTTCTAGTCAATCACTGATGTGTCACAAGCGATAGATTGGAATTTTAGACAAAGTACAGCTAAGGACACTCAATTTGTGATTGCTTACGAAAGCATAACAGAATTGATACATAGATTGGTCTGGATAGACAAACGACAAAGGTTTGAACTTGGTGGCAACAATTACGAGTGCAATGAAATATTTTATACCAATTGTGGTATTGCTATACTTCATCACAATAATTTCATTTTTTTTAACTTTTAAACGTCTCTCTAACAACGTGGTCGTTAGAGACGGGGAAAGGATGGGGAGCAAGGAATGGGAAGGAATTCGGCCATGTCCTTTTGAAGGAAGCATCCCGGCATTCACAAACTGGATTTCACATCTGCAACTTTGCATTAGGCAATGATATTCATGTGAATATAATTTAGTGGGCATATTTCAGATAAAATAGGTAGGAAAGTTAATGCCATAGTAATAGGATAGAAATGCACAAAGTTCATCGAGGTTGTAGACACATACATTAGGAAATCACTTCTTTGAGTTTAAAACATTAGTTGGATTCTCGCTTTGTTTCATTGCATATAATTTAATAAATTAAAATAATGGCAGTGTGACAGAAATTCCCGAGTTATCATTAACGATTAATTATATTGGAATCCCACCGTACTGACCCTTATTTCCTCTTGTTATTCGCACAGAGTTATTTTTTGTGCAAAGCACCCTCTGCCAATTTCGAATATCAGAACTGAATTGTATAGACGTGAATTTGACCTATGCCAAGACATTCCGTGGTTCATTATCACGTTTTAAACGTAAAAGTTACACTTTCACATGGTCTATTTTTTTAATTAAATACAAAGACTCAAGCAGTTTTTTCTGGTCACCCAGAATGAAAACAAAATTTTCGATTTTCGTTTTGAAATCGAGGGATTAGGCTACCATAAATGATTCTTAGATTTGTATTACGAAAACTGACATATAATAATTATTCTCATCTCGTAATAATTTCTTCTTGAACCGAAGTGAATGCTGAAATATTTCTATGTATCCTCCTGGGGTGGTTTCGCAGTGCAATGGGTATATGGCGCAACCTGAATTCCTTATCGATAGCAGGACACCTTAACAAATGCATACGAATTTCGCATGCAAGCCTGAGACTCTGTACAAAATTCTGCAATCATACGAACGCTGTGTTGGACGCCCTACTTTCTTTGTCCGCCAGCTATGCTTTCATAATGGTGGATGGCAAACACACACCAGCCAAGCTGTATCGCTCTGTAATGGAGCCATTTCGTAACCTGTCGGACTCCCGGTCAAACACGCGAGTGGCTTCGCAAACATCGAAATATTTCACGCATATTGCTACACCCGCTCCATCTAGCGACAATGTCTACTGCCGTGTGCTGACCTCTAGCGATAGTTATGCAAGTTATCGCGCTTGTCGCAACAGGGTCTCGGCGGCCGAGCAAGTACGTACATGTCAACACCTGTGCAAATACGCCTTAGGGTAGGGTTTTCCCCCGCAAGACAAGGATAGAAGATTTCGTGGCGAAGTGGAATATCTCTGGCCGGCGAATGCGCAGATGAAGTTTCTCGTGGCATCGGCTGTTCGGTGGAGACACCTGGTGGCAGGATGTGTGTATATGCTACATTGCAACATTTGTACAGCTGGAATATCTACATCATATAGGACACAATCGTAAATAATATCGCTGATTTCAGAGTAACATTGTTGGAGATAAGTGAAATAACAGCTAGAATAAAGACTAAATAACAGTTATATATGTTTAATTTGAAATAAAGAACTAACGGCGGCCATCTTGGCCGGCCAAAGAACTAACGGGCCCCGCCATCTCGGCCGGCCAAACAACTAATGGGGCGGCCATCTTGTGACGTCACGCGGACGAGTGGAGTCTCTTCCGGGGCCGGCTTAAGATCTTTTGTCCCAAAGTCGGCCTTATATATCTACTTAGGAAGAATGCTGAAAAATAGGTGGACAGTTAAACCACGAAATGAACATGTTTTGGAAATGATGGCTGACGAAAGAAATTTTTGGGAGAATCTTACACAAAGAAGAAACCGGATCGTTGGTGATTTAATAAGACATGCGGGAATGGTTTTGTTTGAAGCAGATAACGGAGGACGAGTTTTGAGAGGGGTATTTTGAGATGAAGTGGTTGGTGCAAAATAAGAAGGGATGGAGGATTGTATCAAACCAATCGAGAGACTGACGATAGTAAAATAAGAGATGAAATAAGCAAGAGGATGAAACACGGTACCGGCCCATGGAGACCTGCTCTTCCGAAACATATCGATGGGGCCGCCAGCTTTGTATTATTATTATTATTGCTTTACGCCTCGTCGACAGCTAAGGTCATTAGAGGCAGGATGGGACTGGGACAAGGAACGGGAAGGAATTCGGCCATGGCCTTTTTGAAGGAAGAATCCCGGCATTCGCCTGGAGTGATTTGGGGTAACCGTGGGAAACCAAAATCTGGATGCCCGGACGGGGATTCGAACCGGTGTCCTCCCGAATGCAAGACCAGAACGTTAACCGTTCACCCACCCACCACGCTCTTTCCGACCGCTTAACGTCCAAATCCGGAGGCCGAGTCACTGTCACGCCACACGCACTACAGAGAGGTTTGGGATTTAACCCAGGACTTTGGTGCACCATCTGGTAATTAGTAATAATGCACCATCGTGTCCCAGTTCTAAAAAGTTCTTCAACCACCCGAACTCAAATAAGGTAACGCCGTATCTGGCGCCGCGCCTCTTCACGGAGCTATAATGACCCGAAACGAAGAAGTTGGCTATAGAAGTATAGCATTTAAAAATCAACCTTTCACCTCCGTCACATGCTGTTTGGTGCAGAGGCGTAAATTCCAATTGAAGTAGCTGAATCCATCTCATAACACTGCAGTGCAAGATAAATTTCTTGTATCTATCACATTAGTAATATATGAATTTTATGAGCGTAACAGAATACAAAGCAACCGGGACACCTTTAATAGGGTCTATGCATGAAATTCAAATTTACGTCTAGTATTTTTATTTCGAAACTTTATTAGTGTAGAATTACCGCTATAACGCTTTTTTCCTATTTATTCGGTTTTTATTTACTGATTTTAATTAATCAAAAGTGCTAAAAATACAAGAGAAATGTAACTTCGCAAAACGCAACGCTATTGGTCGAATCAAATCGTGACGACCAAGTACACGATATTATTATGAACAAAGGCGTAGTTGCCGGGAGTTCTAATAGCTTTGCCAGGGCCGGATTAAGACGAGCGCGAGGACCCGTAGCAAATGTGAAGAAGAGGCCCTTGATTTTTGCCGTCGGGGGGAAAATTGTAGAGCTAAAAAAAATTTAAAAAGTCGCCCATCTAGCCTAGCTGCAAGGCCCCCCTAGGAAGCGCGAGGCCCCCTAGAAGGCGCGAGGCCCGTAGCATTTGCTACCTCCTGTTACGTGGTTAATTCGGTACTGAGCTTTGCTATTGTGTTGAAGTTTATATTAAAATATCTGCATAACTGGTGAGTTGCTGAATATTTTATTCTTGCTACAATACACACACCAAATAATGACTGAAAGCGGTTTTGTGAAAGCACAGTCGGATAATCTTCCAAAAATTGATGCTTTCATGATAACAAGTACTGTAATTTTGCAACAAATCCGAATTTTACGGCCGCTCAGCTCAGAGCAGTGATAGATATTTCAATATTCGGATGCAAATAAACAAAAAATTCTAGATGTCGGGTATATAGTAAATTATTACCCGTTTTTGTCAGATGGCAGCGTAGTCTATACGGTAATGTATTGACTTCATAATTTTCTGACCCGCGTTCAAACCCCCGCAGAATTAAATATTTTTATCTTCAGAAATTGTCAAAGCTTGATCTATTTATTTTGTTAAAACTTCATTTACGTTCTTTTACTGTGTGAAATAATATTTAAAACAAATCATATTACCTACAATTCAGCGTCACTTTTTTCCCTGAAATCCTCGTCCTCCGTTATCTGCTTCACTACAAAACCAATCCCGCATGTCTTATTAAATCACCAACGATCCTGTTTCTTCTTTGTGTAAGATTCTCCCACAAATTTCTTTCGTCAGCCATCATTTCCAAAACATGTTCATTTCGTGGTTTAACTGTCCACCTATTTTTCAGCATTCTTCCTACAGCACCACATTTCGAATGCTTCAATTTTCCTTCTTTCCGGCATTCTTAGAAGGCCATGCTTCGTTACCAAAAAATGCTGTGCTCCATACACAGAGTTTTAAAATGTTGTTTCTGTATGCTAGGTCAATATTTGAAACTGCTTTTTCATGAAGGTTCTGTTTATTAGTGCTATTCTGTTTTTAACACCGTTCCTGCTTCAGCCATCAGTTGTAATTTTACTTCCTAAGTAACAGAATTTATTTACTTGTAGTTTTGCATCCGATCCCATTTTTATACTTAACCTACTATTACCTCTTTTACAATTTTGCCTTGCTTTGATACTTAGATATTACAGAATCCTCGGTCATTATTTTGTTCATGTCATTCAGTAACTCCTCCATATACTCAGCCCGCCCTGCTCTCAGGACAATGTCATCAGCAAATCCGATTATACTGGTTATTGGTTTTGTCTTCGTGAACATTTATGCCACATGCAAATTCCTCTTTTACATGTTTTATTGCTGCCTCTTTTGAATGTTTAAATATTGCGAAGTCTTATAGGCATTCAATCAGAACATTATAGGAGGAAAACTGAGGCATAAAATTGAAGTTCAGTGCGGGCAAGGTCAGAGTCAAACAAGGAAACCAGTATTAAACGCTTTTCGTCTACTACGATATTTGAGAGTTATACTCTAGCTGCGGAGAGTAATAGAGCTGATTTATAAAATTTTCTAACAATTAGCAGCGTTATTGCTCAGCGTGATGATTACATTCCAACTAACGCTTAATCTTTACTGAAAGACATACTTGAAAAAATGGGAAAACATTATAGAAAATTAGTTCATATCCATACTGAAAATTCTTATTTTACCACATTTTATTGAGACAGCAAATTTCTGTAGTTTAGCAATCGATTTGAGGTCTTTACTCAAGTAAAATGTGAAGTAGGATTCATTTTCTTTAACATTTCTACGAGAAGATTGAAATGTTACCTGTTTGGTTAATAACACACCGATCAATTTTGCTCGTCATTTTTGGTTTGATACAACTTCATTATACAACGGAATTAATATAACAATATATCCCCGATAAGAGGGGGCTTATATTCACTTTGTATTTGAGAGCTGCTAAAAACTGAAAAAAGTGAGCTGGAACGAAAGGAAGAGAGAGAGATAGAGAGAGAGAGAGAGAGAAAGAAAATTAAATCTGAATTGCGTTTCTGATTTCAGAGATTGTTTTGAAACCCCCTCTCTCATCAGATCAACTCACTTTTGCACATATATTTTCATTTACGATTTTTAACGTTATTTTAAGTAGATTTTTCAAATAATTTTATGGGTAATAGTCGACGTTTTATTTTACGCATAAGTCATTTGTAGGTTCGACTTGTTTATGAGAAAAGCAAAAAAAAAACTTGGAACGACTAGATTTGAACCTAGGACCTCATGTTTACAAGAATACAGCGTTAACATCAACGCCACGGAGCTCATGTTGACAGACAGTTCTTGCAGTGTGTAAACAACTTAATTCTGCCTCGGAAATTAGTTACATTGAACTGGTCATAGACAATTTTCCTAAATAATCTATTTATAATTTTTTTATTTATTTATTTATTTTCAAATAGCCTACGGCTAATATATATACAAACAATTACAATTCATACATCATATTAAACATAAAACAGAAAAAAAAACAAATATAAACAGACTGTTATTTTTATGAGAAAATATCACAATCTCTTTCCTCTAACCATTTACCCAGCTTTTCTCTAAAACTTGCAACAGTTTTGGTCCTTTTTATTTCATCAGGTAATTTGTTAAATATTTTTAAACCTTTGTGCAACACTGTTTTCTGTGCTTTACTACTTTTATTATAAGTCGAATGAAAATGATTTGCCTGCCTTGTCTTATAATTATGTACATCATTATTCTTTTGTACTAATCTAGTCACATATCTTGGTAATAAACTACTTTCCAATCTATATACAAAAGTCATTACATCTCTAATAATTTCGTTTTCAATATGTAAATATCCGAGGTCCTTAAGCATATTACTGACATTTTCAGTTCGTCTTTTATTTAGAACAGCCCTCATTCCCTTATTAAAAGTATTTTGCAGTTTCATAATTTCTCTTTTGCTTGCCATGATTAATACTGTGGAGCAGTATCTTATGTGAGGCAGCACAATTGCTTTAAACAATAGCTGTTTACCTGGTTTAGATAACACTTTTCTTAATTTGTATATTAAATTTACCTTTTTTGCTACTTTTTTATTTATATAATCTACATGATCTATAAACTTAAGCTTATTATCAATGACTACACCAAGGTATTTATAATTTTGAACCCACTTAATTTTAGTTCCATTAATCACAACAGAATGCTGTGCTTCTGCCTGTTCCCTAAACAACTTTTTCCCCATCACCATACATGTTGTTTTTGCCACATTCAGACTTAACAAATTTTTATTCAGCCATTCATTAACTAATTTTAACTCTTTATTAATTACCTGTATCATTTTTTCTAGATTATTTCCATAATAATAAATTAGTGTGTCATCTGCAAACATGTGAATTTTACAATACTTCAGTATTTCTGCCAGATCATTTATATACAGTATAAATAATAGGGGACCAAGTTTACTACCCTGGGGGACTCCATGTTTCACTTCTCTTTCTTCTGATAGAACCTTATTGAATCTAACCCTCTGATACCTCTTTGTTAAATAATTTTCTAACAATGCATAAACCTCCCCAGTGATATTATACATATTTTTTAATTTTTTTAACAGCAGTTCCCTGTTTACAGTTTCAAATGCTCGCCTAAAGTCCAAAAATACTGCTATTACTCCCTCTCCCTTATCAATTGCATCTAACCAATTTTCTACAACCAACTGAATTGCAGTCTCCGTGCTATGCTGTTCCCTAAATCCTGATTGGTATTCAGTTATGAGATCATTTTCCTTTGTAAAACTTAGTAAAGTCTCATAAGCTATTGTTTCAATAAGTTTTTCTATCAATGGCAAATTATTTATTGGCCTAAGATCTACACACTTAGAACTACCCTTTACTTTAGGAACTGGTGCAATAATAGATGTTTTTAATTGCTTTGGCAACACTCTTTGTTTCAGTGATTCATTAATTATACTAGTTACTGTACTCCCTACCAAAGGCCATACCCTTCTTAATACCTCACTGCTTATTCCCTCAGAACCCACGATATTTCTTAATTTTTGAACTATAACACCAATTTTTTTCCTCCGTCACTTCGCGAAATTTGCTAAGGTTATTATCAATCTTGGGTGTCATTACATATTCATCTATTTTGGGGATATTTTCTATTAGCTCCTCAATACTTTCAATATAGAAGTCATTTAATTTATTTGCTATTTCATCCGAATTATATACATATTCTTTCCCAAATATTACATATTTTAATGCCCTGTCCTTGGTTTTATACAAAGTTTTTAAGCGTTTCCATAATTTAGTTGGTTCATTTTATATCTTGTAAATTCTTCCTCATAAAACTGTTGTTTACTTTCCCTCCATAACTTTACAAAATTATTCCTATATTGTTTATACTCATTCCAAGCCTCATCCCTATCTACAGTTGCTTCTTCAATTTCTTTTAATAAGAGAAACTTTTTATAAGCTATATCCTTTTGAATCCTGACTTCTTTGATTTTATTTGAAAACCAAGGACATGGTAATTTCCTCACCAATAAATCTGAATTTCTAGCTTCTTGTATACTCTGGATTATGTTCTCTCTTATTTCAACATATTTTTCCCCTAATCATTTCTAGATTTTTGTAGAACTAAAAATTCTGGATCTTTGAACATTTCCATCTACTGCTTGGCCCACACATCTCATTATGTGTAGTATTATTGGACCCAGTTAGCCAAATCAATATATAAATAAATGTAGTTATAGTTTTACGTTAATCATTTGGAATAAAGTGTATCACTGAACCACCTGTTTGCCACGCTTTATAGCAGTCTTGTTAATTACAACCTTAACGATATGTTTTACGAAACGAATTTAAGAAAAGTATACCTGGAACCGAATTTCTTTTGAGTGAGGTATGGTAGGCCATATCTTGCCGAATATGGCAGCCAATACCAGGACAGAAGAATGCATTACTCGACTCGGGATTGGTCAGTAGCATATTGCTGAAATGTAGGAATAGATTGATGACTTACCCAGCCAATAAGAATCGTCGATGGGCGGAGTCTTCCTGTTATATTACAGCCATTGATTTAAGGAACTGAATTACAGATGGCACTGAATTGAATACCCGCCAATGGGATAGTTTGATGGGCGGAGCTAGCAGATGCGCTAAAGTTTCCTGGGAGGACAAACTCTCCAGTGATGCCACATTGTGCAAAATAAGGGACTTAGTCTCAGGCGCCCACAGTCAATTTTTTTGCCAGAGTGTACAGTGAGAAAAACAAACATTATTTTTATGGTACTAATGGTCTTTAATTTTTCCTACAAGCTTTCCTGATGCTTCCATAGAATTTAATTATTTTACTATATGATACCCAAGTTTATTGCTCCAAAATAAGGTTGACTATTTTTTTTCTTTTCTTTGCGTTGGGCCTTACAACTTGTCGACGTTTAGACGAGAGAGGCTGGAGTCAAGGAACGAGAATGAATTCGGCCATGGCCTTTTCAAGAAATCATTGCTGCTATTGCAGGAACCAGGGAAAACATTAATCTGGAAGCGAGACAGAGATTTGGACCCACTGCCTCCTAAATTAGAGTTTGTTCACCAACAAGTATCAGTACCTTATATCGTAATTCTATTTGTTTCTCACGTTGTCTGCATCTCTAATACTATGGATATTTGTAATTCTATTTCAGTGACCAGAAATACAAAATTCTACCTGGATATTGCAGAATAAATTATTACGTCTAGCGAATAGCCCCAAAAGTTTATCAAATGATTGCGAGCGGAAGAAGTAAAGAATAAATAATATTAGAGAGTAAAAAGCTCACAAATTGATAGTATCCGGATTCAATTGTCACACCCTCCAGTGCTGATAATGAACGTAAACAAACAAAGGCGGGCGACGGTGGATTAGATTAATGTTTTCCTGATTAAGCCTGAATTGTTCTAATTTGCAAACATTTCATATCATCACGATTCGCTTGCTTAATTTCACGGATTCTGATGAAGTTAGTAGCCTATGTATGTTAATTGCACCCACGTGTGTTTTCTGAGTGAAGCTTGACCGAAGCCAGGTCATATCCTACTTCTGCTTTGTCAGAGGTGTTGCTTACGGTTTTCTGTTACATTCCGTAATTATACTCCGGATTCACTGGAAAAAGGGTCGTTTTATAAATAAATATATAAATAAATATAACACAATAAATATAACACAATGATTAAATTAATCATGCAGATACGAGGACCATCACTTTTCCCACTAGCGCAATCTGTCTGTTTTCTTTTTTTTTTTTTTTTTTTTTTTCTGGTAAATCGACCATTTCACCAACCTTTATTATACATTTGATCTTATTCACTGATTTTCCATATATTGATTCTATTAA
>JARYHS010012637.1:0-12663 GCA_031002005.1 Vandiemenella viatica | reverse complement strand
TGTGTACAATTCCCACTCGACTGTTTGCTTATCCATTAAGCGTGACGAAATGTGTATTCCTAGCGTCCTGTTAAGCAAGCGCTGAACATCTTGGCTACTATCGACACACAGTAAAATATTTTTGTCGTGAAAAATACTTAAGCGTGACCCATTGCGATTTTTTTACTAAAGTCCACATCAACGGATATTACGTGAACAGACATCGGTAGCGTTGGGGCTAGGTCGCCGGTTCGAGTCCGGCCGGTGTTTTTATTGAAAAAGCCGTTCCAACTCGTCAATTTCAAATCAAAATTTTAGTTTCCATACCTAGAGAGGATACCTGCCTTGAATAAAAAAAGCATAAATGTTTCCTTTTAACGTTCGATATGGGGAAAAAAACCGTCATAAACTCCAGATATAAATTCTATGTGTACCTGTTTTCATGAAATTATTTAGCGTTCTTGCCTCGCATTCGGGAGGACGGAGGTTCCAGGCATCCATGGTTTCCCCAAATCACTCCAAGTGAATGCCGGGATGCTACCTTCAAAAGACCATGACCGAATTCCTTTCCCGTCTCTAAAGACCACGTTGTTAGAGAGACGTTAAAAAGTTTAAAAAATGAAATTATTGTGATAAAGTATAGCAATACCACACATACGTTATTCCTTTCAAAATTCGTAGCCTCAAAAACCCATCAATGGTGAAATCCTTTCATTGAAACCGAGAGACATTCACCGACGAAGGTAGGGAAAACCATAAAAAAAATTCCGTTCATCGAAGCAGGCAGACATTAAAAATTAATACACCGACGAAGAGACGGGAAACAAACTCAATTAGTCACATCATGTTGGATTCGTTATGAACAATACAATATAGCTCACGAGTGTCACCTACATTCCGTGTATTTTAAAGGATGTATTAAATTGTGTGTAATGAAACACAGACACTTTTTGAACTCAAAGAGGCATTGAAGGGGTTTACTGATGTATGTAAGTGTGACCTCGATGAATTAATAGCTCCTAAACTAAAGCAAAGTTGTCGATTTGAAAACCAGTTTCTGAAGTGAATACATGATGTCAAACCAATCAGCATGTAATTTTTTTTCAAGCCTATTTCTCAACCCTGTCTTTGGACAAGAGGCCACTTGAAAATATTTGTGACAAAGCCTTTCCCACATCAAAGCTAGAAAAAAATCAAAGTTTCCAGTTTGACAATGGCAAAGCTCAAGGAATGGAAACATCAGTACGACTCCTTATTTCCCTAATCTTATCTCTGTTGCCATTGGTATAAAATATTTAATCACACTCTTAATTGTTGCCATCAAGGTCAAACCTTTGTCGTCTGTATCAATTCTGTTATGCTTTCGTAAGCAATCACAAATTGAGTGTCCTTAGCTGTACTTTGTCTAAAATTCCAATCAATCCCTTGTGACACATCAGTGATTGACACCTTTAACTGTATTTTACAGCACAGCACGTATGTTCCAGGAACGAAATACGTCTGTTAATCTTACTAATTTCACCCATGTCGAATCGAAGTACGCCAGTCCTATGTGATAAAAATCGAGTCACGCTAAGCACAGAACATGCCTGAGACCATCGCCTGTAACCAAGGTGGAGATATAGAAAATTTACCCACTTCCTTATAGAAGAAATCCAGTGCACTATTCCTAATTCTTTCACCAAGATCCACCCTAGCCTCATCGCCAACATACGCCCAGCACTTCGTCAAACCACCTTCTGTTTTCCAATGATTCCCTGATCAGTTACAGACAGGGTTACCTTCTGTTCGTGCGTTAAAGTAAACCAAAAATTGAAAATTCGCAAAGTCTTCTCCTAATCAGTAGCCAGGTACCAAAATGTTCACTTAAGGTGCTTCTACTGCAGTTTTCCAGGAAAATTCACCCCTTTTCCAGGAAATTATTTTTCAATAAATCAGGACCCAGGAGAGTTCTCCATTCGGTTTAAAATGTTCCCATCTAACGCCAACCTTCGGATTCAGGGCCAAGTGTGACATTTGTTTGTAATTGCATGCTTCGTTCAAGTAACCACGATAAAGTTACCATAATGCTCTTAGCTAACTGATAGTTTCTTGGTCATCAAACAGGCATCATAACCCACATTTTAATAGAAGATCCCCACACATCGACAAGTATCCAAAGGTGCAGACCTAGTTCTATTGCGCCGAAGATAGCACCCACGCTTGAACTGTCGTAAATTGTTAGGTCAAAGTGGGTGTTTGATATTTTATCCACTCAGGCCTCATCATCTAAAGTCTAATGACAGATTGTGGTCATGGCCAACTTAGGCTCCATACACCACTCAGAATTATTCTGCCAATATCCATTCTAACAGCATTATACACCACATACAGCCCCTGACACTCTTCCAATCTCCAATGACATCCAGTCCAGTTCCTTTATTAAGGCACTTGCTGAATATTTTCCACTAATAAATCTAGCTGCTATATTTTGCATCTTGCATTTGATGTACAAAAAATGTGGTCTCCATACTACACTTATATATACAAGAAATGGTCTGACTGTGGGTTTGTACCCAAGTCCTTCGCTTCTCTGGTACATCCCTCATCACCCTCTCTGTTAAATGATTTTTATGTAGTGAAAAACGTGAGAAACACAATTCGTATGCCAACACAAACGGCAGTAAACTGTAAAGAGTACAGTGAAATGGGAGATTGCCTAAGCCCTGAAGCAATGGTTAGAAGCACACGTTGATGGTGAGCATAATTCTATAACCATATATTTTAGACTCAAATTAACAGAGGAAGTAGACACACGCACACACTTGTACATGCATACAGCGAGGTCGACAGAACTAACAGCAAGCATCATGGAAACGATGAAGTGGGGCAGAATTGTCGTTACCACTGATTAACTGGGCAGAACTATCGTTAAAAAATCATCAGACAGACGAGTTTAAGTCAGGTATCACAATACTTACACTTACATGCACAAAGAGAGACGCAGATATACATGTACAAGTCTACAGAAAGTTCAGGACGACTACCTGCACCAATCATGGAAACAAAAAAAGTGATGTAGTACTTTCTTGCCCCCATGACTGGCTGAAAAACAGAACTCTCCTTACATATCATCTGCCTGGCGAGATAGAGGGTGTGCAAAAGATGGCATGTTTTCACCATACACCTAAGTATTTACATCATAAATAGTGTTCATCACACACAATTGATTACATTTACCATCAATACGTGGGCAGAATTGTCGTTACCACTGATTAACTGGGCAGAACTATCGTTAAAAAAATCATCAGACAGACGAGTTTAAGTCAGGTATCACAATACTTACACTTACATGCACAAAGAGAGACGCAGATATACATGTACAAGTCTACAGAAAGTTCAGGACGACTACCTGCACCAATCATGGAAACAAAAAAAAGTGATGTAGTACTTTCTTGCCCCCTGACTGGCTGAAAAACAGAACTCTCCTTACATATCATCTGCCTGGCGAGATAGAGGGTGTGCAAAAGATGGCATGTTTTCACCATACACCTAAGTATTTACATCATAAATAGTGTTCATCACACACAATTGATTACATTTACCATCAATACGTTTCTCCCACACTGCAACCCTATCTGCCATTCATTAAGAGTGCCCCAGGTACCATGAGTTACAATAGACATTTGACTATCAGCAGATACCAGAACCCCTCATATTCATACTAGGTCTCAACCACAAATCCATACGTATCCATGCACAAGCTCAAAGAAACAGGAACAGCAAATCATACATCCAGACAGAAGAGTTTAAAAGTATCACCACATTTACAGAGACGCACACCTATATCCATGCCTACAGCGAGCTAGACACAACAACCACCCAAATCATGACGACGAAAAAGTGGGAAGAACCCCCATGGCTCATAACTGACCAAAAAATCATGAGTAACATATGTTCCAGGTACCATACTCTTCACATCAATCATCTAATTTATCTCACACAACAGACCTCACTACCATCCAGTATCATGTGTGCTAGGTACAAAACTGTTCACATTAGCACCACCACATCTATCCCACACCTAAGCCTTTACTGCCATTCAGTAACATTTACCCCAGGTACCACGAGTAGCAGTAGACATCTGGTCATCAGACAGATATCATAACTCCCATATTCATACTAGGTCTCAACCAAAAATCTGTACGTCACCTCACACAAGCAAGGTATCACCACATTTACGAAAAAAACACAGAGATAGAGACGCATACACACGTTCATTTCCAGGCCTACAGCGATCTCGACTCAACAACTAGCCCAATCATGGCAACGAAAAAGTGGAACAGAACACCCATGACTGGCCAAAAATCATAGAAAGACACACATAAACACATACATACACACTAACATGTCAATGCATTCAAACAGTTCCATTCATCACCACACATAACTGGAGGAAAAACTGAAGAGTTACAGGATGTGTGAAGTTTGAAATCACAGCCACATCTCTCCCACACCGCAACCCTTTCTGTCATTTAGTAACATGTGACCCAGGTACCATGAGTTACAATAGACACTTGTCTATCAGACAGATATCATAACCTCCATATTCATACTAGGTCTCACCCACAAACCCATACGTCTCCACACAAGCACAAACATATGGGAGGAACAGCAATTCATACGTCCAGATAAATGAGTTTAAGGAAGGTATCACCATACTTACGCACACAGACACATATATCCATGCCTACAGCGAGCTCAACACAACAACCAGCCCAATCATGGAAAAGAAAAAGTGGGACAGAACCCCCATGGCTCAAGACTGACGAAAAAAATCATCATTAACATGTGTTCCAAGTAACAAACTCCTCACATCAAAATCATATCATTTAACTCACACTACAGACCTCTCTGCCATTCAGTATCGTTGGTAATATGTACAAATCTGTTCACATGATCAGCACCACCTCTATCCCACGCCACAAGCCTTTTCTGCTATTCAGTAATATTTGCCCCACGTACCACGAGTATCAGTAGTCACATGGTCATCAGACAAATATCATAACTCCCATACTCATACTAGACCTCACACACAAACATAACTGACCAAAAAACCATCAGACAGACGTTAGAGTGTGTGCAAAGGATGACATGTTTTTGCCATACACCTCAGTACTTATCACATTATCAATTAATTACATCAACACATAGGTAGCCAGTCATTGTGAAATCTCAAAGTCGAATATAATCCTATCGTGATAGACACACAGCCACATAGAAAGACACACACTCACATGTCCATGCATACACACAGATGACTGAACACCCTAGGTCGAGACTGAATAGTTACAGGATGTGCGAAATATTTCATTTCTTTGCCACAAACCTCGGTGCTCATCATACCCAAATGATTACATCTACATAGGTGGCCACTGATGGAAACATCTCAAGTAGACTCCTACCACCATAATTACACACATAACCACACAGGAACAAGTCACACACATATGTCCATGCATATACCACAATTTCATAAGTACAAGTAACTGCAGGAAAGGGACCCGACACACGACGTCCACACTAAGGTGTTACATGATAGGCAGATTAGCATGTCTTTACAATACATCTCAGTGCTCACCACACATACTTGATTTTTAATGTGCCATCAGTATAGCTGGTGGCTGGAACTAAGCTCTTGGCAATGTTTGGCCAAAAGTCATTTGTTAATAGCAGCTCATCAAAGACAAATTTTGGGTGAACCTGCCCAGGCGGGCGCGGCGGGAGGTGGCCACCCTTCCTCACAGCGGACGCGTACATCGTGTTTTAGTAGGTCGGTATACCGGCGCATATTACCGCCTCGAGCGCAATGAAATTCCGGTCTTCAGTGCGGTCCTAAAAATGCGGTTACCGGTAGTAGGTCCCGGTCGGAAAACTCCGGTAAACCATCGCGGTCCGCGCTTTTAGACCGGCGTATTACGGTATTTCTGTCCGCAGTGGGGAAGGGTGGCCACCTCCCCCGCGCCCGCCGGGCAGGTTCACCCAAAATTTGTCTTTGATGAGCTGCTATTAACAAATGACTTTTGGCCAAAACATTGCCAAGAGCTTAGTTCCAGCCACCAGCTATACTGATGGCACATTAAAAATCAAGTATGTGTGGTGAGCACTGAGATGTATTGTAAAGACATGCTATCATCTGCCTATCATGTAACACCTTAGTGTGGACGTCGTGTGTCGGGTCCCTTTCCTGCAGTTACTTGTATGTACTTATGAAATTGTGGTATATGCATGGACATATGTGTGTGACGTGTTCCTGTGTGGTTATGTGTGTAATTATGGTGGTAGGAGTCTACTTGAGATGTTTCCATCAGTGGCCACCTATGTAGATGTAATCATTTGGGTATGATGAGCACCGAGGTTTGTGGCAAAGAAATGAAATTTCGCACATCCTGTAACTATTCAGTCTCGACCTAGGGTGTTCAGTCATCTGTGTGTATGCATGGACATGTGAGTGTGTGTCTTTCTATGTGGCTGTGTGTCTATCACGATAGGATTATATTCGACTTTGAGATTTCACAATGACTGGCTACCTATGTGTTGATGTAATTAATTGATAATGTGATAAGTACTGAGGTGTATGGCAAAAACATGTCATCCTTTGCACACACTCTAACGTCTGTCTGATGGTTTTTTGGTCAGTTATGTTTGTGTGTGAGGTCTAGTATGAGTATGGGAGTTATGATATTTGTCTGATGACCATGTGACTACTGATACTCGTGGTACGTGGGGCAAATATTACTGAATAGCAGAAAAGGCTTGTGGCGTGGGATAGAGGTGGTGCTGATCATGTGAACAGATTTGTACATATTACCAACGATACTGAATGGCAGAGAGGTCTGTAGTGTGAGTTAAATGATATGATTTTGATGTGAGGAGTTTGTTACTTGGAACACATGTTAATGATGATTTTTTTCGTCAGTCTTGAGCCATGGGGGTTCTGTCCCACTTTTTCTTTTCCATGATTGGGCTGGTTGTTGTGTTGAGCTCGCTGTAGGCATGGATATATGTGTCTGTGTGCGTAAGTATGGTGATACCTTCCTTAAACTCATTTATCTGGACGTATGAATTGCTGTTCCTCCCATATGTTTGTGCTTGTGTGGAGACGTATGGGTTTGTGGGTGAGACCTAGTATGAATATGGAGGTTATGATATCTGTCTGATAGACAAGTGTCTATTGTAACTCATGGTACCTGGGTCACATGTTACTAAATGACAGAAAGGGTTGCGGTGTGGGAGAGATGTGGCTGTGATTTCAAACTTCACACATCCTGTAACTCTTCAGTTTTTCCTCCAGTTATGTGTGGTGATGAATGGAACTGTTTGAATGCATTGACATGTTAGTGTGTATGTATGTGTTTATGTGTGTCTTTTATGATTTTGGCCAGTCATGGGTGTTCTGTTCCACTTTTTCGTTGCCATGATTGGGCTAGTTGTTGAGTCGAGATCGCTGTAGGCCTGGAAATGAACGTGTGTATGCGTCTCTATCTCTGTGTGTTTTTTTCGTAAATGTGGTGATACCTTGCTTGTGTGAGGTGACGTACAGATTTTTGGTTGAGACCTAGTATGAATATGGGAGTTATGATATCTGTCTGATGACCAGATGTCTACTGCTACTCGTGGTACCTGGGGTAAATGTTACTGAATGGCAGTAAAGGCTTAGGTGTGGGATAGATGTGGTGGTGCTAATGTGAACAGTTTTGTACCTAGCACACATGATACTGGATGGTAGTGAGGTCTGTTGTGTGAATAAATGAGATGATGTTGATGTGAAGAGTATGGTGCCTGGAACATATTTCTCATGATTTTTTGGTCAGTTATGAGCCATGGGGGTTCTATCCCCTTTTTCGTCGTCATGATTTGGGTGGTTGTTGTGTCTAGCTCGCTGTAGGCATGGAAATGGTGTTTGTGCGTAAGTATGTGGTGATACATTAATTAAACTCTTCTGTCTGGATGTATGATTTGCTGTTCCTGTTTCTTTGAGCTTGTGCGTGGATACGTATGGATTTGTGGTTGAGACCTAGTATGAATATGAGGGGTTCTGGTATCTGCTGATAGTCAAATGTCTATTGTAACTCATGGTACCTGGGGCACTCTTAATGAATGGCAGATAGGGTTGCAGTGTGGGAGAAACGTATTATGGTAAATGTAATCAATTGTGTGTGATGAACACTATTTATGATGTAAATACTTAGGTGTATGGTGAAAACATGCCATCTTTTGCACACCCTCTATCTCGCCAGGCAGATGATATGTAAGGAGAGTTCTGTTTTTCAGCCAGTCATGGGGGCAAGAAAGTACTACATCACTTTTTTTTGTTTCCATGATTGGTGCAGGTAGTCGTCCTGAACTTTCTGTAGACTTGTACATGTATATCTGCGTCTCTCTTTGTGCATGTAAGTGTAAGTATTGTGATACCTGACTTAAACTCGTCTGTCTGATGATTTTTTTAACGATAGTTCTGCCCAGTTAATCAGTGGTAACGACAATTCTGCCCACGTATTGATGGTAAATGTAATCAATTGTGTGTGATGAACACTATTTATGATGTAAATACTTAGGTGTATGGTGAAAACATGCCATCTTTTGCACACCCTCTATCTCGCCAGGCAGATGATATGTAAGGAGAGTTCTGTTTTTCAGCCAGTCATGGGGGCAAGAAAGTACTACATTTTTTTTGTTTCCATGATTGGTGCAGGTAGTCGTCCTGAACTTTCTGTAGACTTGTACATGTATATCTGCGTCTCTCTTTGTGCATGTAAGTGTAAGTATTGTGATACCTGACTTAAACTCGTCTGTCTGATGATTTTTTAACGATAGTTCTGCCCAGTTAATCAGTGGTAACGACAATTCTGCCCCACTTCATCGTTTCCATGATGCTTGCTGTTAGTTCTGTCGACCTCGCTGTATGCATGTACAAGTGTGTGCGTGTGTCTACTTCCTCTGTTAATTTGAGTCTAAAATATATGGTTATAGAATTATGCTCACCATCAACGTGTGCTTCTAACCATTGCTTCAGGGCTTAGGCAATCTCCCATTTCACTGTACTCTTTACAGTTTACTGCCGTTTTGTGTTGGCATACGAATTGTGTTTCTCACGTTTTTCACTACATAAAAATCATTTAACAGAGAGGGTGATGAGGGATGTACCAGAGAAGCGAAGGACTTGGGTACAAACCCACAGTCAGACCATTTCTTGTATATATAAGTGTAGTATGGAGACCACATTTTTTGTACATCAAATGCAAGATGCAAATATAGCAGCTAGATTTATTAGTGGAAATATTCAGCAAGTGCCTTAATAAAGGAACTGGACTGGATGTCATTGGGAGATTGGAAGAGTGTCAGGGGCTGTATGTGGTGTATAATGCTGTTAGAATGGATATTGGCAGAATAATTCTGAGTGGTGTATGGAGCCTAAGTTGGCCATGACCACAATCTGTCATTAGACTTTAGATGATGAGGCCTGAGTGGATAAAATATCCAAACACCCACTTTGACCTAACAATTTACGACAGTTCAAGCGTGGGTGCTATCTTCGGCGCAATAGAACTAGTGTCTGCACCTTTGGACTACTTGTCGATGTGTGGGGGATCTTCTATTAAAATGTGGGTTATGATGCCTGTTTGATGACCAAGAAACTATCAGTTAGCTAAGAGCATTATGGTAACTTTATCGTGGTTACTTGAACGAAGCATGCAATTACAAACAAATGTCACACTTGGCCCTGAATCCGAAGGTTGGCGTTAGATGGGAACATTTTAAACCGAATGGAGAACTCTCCTGGGTCCTGATTTATTGAAAAATAATTTCCTGGAAAACTGCAGTAGAAGCACCTTAAGTGAACATTTTGGTACCTGGCTACTGATTAGGAGAAGACTTTGCGAATTTTCAATTTTTGGTTTACTTTAACGCACGAAAAGAAGGTAACCCTGTCTGTAACTGATCAGGGAATCATTGGAAAACAGAAGGTGGTTTGACGAAGTGCTGGGCGTATGTTGGCGATGAGGCTAGGGGTGGATCTTGGTGAAAGAATTAGGAATAGTGCACTGGATTTCTTCTATAAGGAAGTGGGTAAATTTTCTATATCTCCACCTTGGTTACAGGCGATGGTCTCAGGCATGTTCTGTGCTTAGCGTGACTCGATTTTTATCACATAGGACTGGCGTACTTCGATTCGACATGGGTGAAATTAGTAAGATTAACAGACGTATTTCGTTCCTGGAACATACGTGCTGTGCTGTAAAATACAGTTAAAGGTGTCAATCACTGATATGTCACAAGGGATTGATTGGAATTTTAGACAAAGTACAGCTAAGGACACTCAATTTGTGATTGCTTACGAAAGCATAACAGAATTGATACAGACGACAAAGGTTTGACCTTGATGGCAACAATTACGAGTGTGATTAAATATTTTATACCAATGGCAACAGAGATAAGATTAGGGAAATAAGGAGTCGTACTGATGTTTCCATTCCTTGAGCTTTGCCATTGTCAAACTGGAAACTTTGATTTTTTTTCTAGCTTTGATGTGGGAAGGCTTTGTCACAAATATTTTCAAGTGGCCTCTTGTCCAAAGACAGGGTTGAGAAATAGGCTTGAAAAAAAATTACATGCTGATTGGTTTGACATCATGTATTCACTTCTGGAATGTCTGTAGGGAAAGAAACTGGTTTTCAAATCGACAACTTTGCTTTAGTTTAGGAGCTATTAATTCATCGAGGTCACACTTACATACATCAGTAAACCCCTTCAATGCCTCTTTGAGTTCAAAAGTGTCTGTGTTTCATTACACACAATTTAATACATCCTTTAAAATACACGGAATGTAGGTGACACTCGTGAGCTATATTGTATTGTTCACAACGAGTCCAACATGATGTGACTAATTGAGTTTGTTTCCCGTCTCTTCGTCGGTGTATTAATTTTTAATGTCTGCCTGCTTCGATGAACGGAATTTTTTTTATGGTTTTCCCTACCTTCGTCGGTGAATGTCTCTCGGTTTCAATGAAAGGATTGATGGGTTTTTGAGGCTACGAATTTTGAAAGGAATAACGTATGTGTGGTATTGCTATACTTTATCACAATAATTTCATTTTTTTAAACTTTTTAACGTCTCTCTAACAAACGTGGCCTTTAGAGACGGGAAAGGAATTCGGTCATGGCCTTTTGAAGGTAGCATCCCGGCATTCACTTGGAGTGATTTTGGGAAACCATGGATGCCTGGAACCTCCGTCCTCCCGAATGCGAGGCAAGAACGCTAAATAATTTCATGAAAACAGGTACACATAGAATTCTTCCACGGTTTTATATCTGGAGTTTATGGCGGTTTTTTTTCCCCATATCGAACGTTAAAAGTAAACATTTATGCTTTTTTTATTCAAGGCAGGCTGGCGCCATACTCTCTAGGTATGGAAACTAAAATTTTGATTTTTCGTTTTGAAATTGACGAGTTGGAACGGCTTTTTCAATAAAAACACCGCGGCCGGACTCGAACCGGCGACCTTCGGCACTCTAGCCCCAACGCTACCGATGTCTGTTCACGTAATATCCGTTGATGTGGACTTTTTTTTGTTTTTAGTAAAATTGCAATGATTTACGCTTAAGAACCGAAGAAAATATTTTACTGTGCTGAAATATTTGCATCTTGCCAGAACAGAAATAGTCAGCCGACGCGAAGAGTACACATTTCGTCACGCTTAATGGATAAGCAAACATAGTGGGAATTTCTGTAGGTGTGTTGAAACAGTGTACACATTTCACAGAGCGCGCCTTCCAGAACAGAAATAGCCATTGCCTCAGGGCTTGGGTGGGCGGTGTGGAATGTCTGCGCCCAAAGAAATTAAGCCCTTGGGAGATGGTGCCATCTGTGCGGCCGGTTGAGGAACTAACGTATGCACAAGCCCGACTTCTGAAGCCATCTGTGCGGCCAGCCAAAGAACTAACGTGTGACGTCATACGACCTTGGCCGCCATTGGTCCAACGGCGGCCATCTTGACCGTTCAAACGGGGGGCGGCCATCTTGTGACGTCACGCGACGGTGCTGCCACCTGGCGGTGTTTTTGAACTCTTATTATCCTCCTACTTATTATTATTACTAAATTACTTTACTGCGTCTAAAAGTGTCCAGAATTAGTGAATTAGCACATAACCAAAATCTATTGTTTACAAGTTGGATAATAATGGATTACGCTATTCCAGGTTAGTTTAAAAGTTCTTTACTGTTAAAAAATGCTTTTTTAGCACTTATATTGTGTGTTGAGTGACTTTAATGCTTTTAAAATGGTCTATTTATTGAGTTAGGTTGCAATATCGGCATCTGCCTGAAACGTTTTTCTCATGTCTTATAGTTGCAAACTGAAAAATTTAATATTAACTGGAAAGCTTACTCCCTCCCTTATGCTATATAGCTATGAAAACTAGAATTTATCCAAATTCTAAGGTGCTTACAATCTTTCTCCTCTGATCCATCAACTCCAAAATTTCTTCTGTGATTCAAGGTTTTCAAGTGGTTTGTTGCCTAAGGCCTAATGTTTCTTTACCAGCTTTCATTAATTATCATTCATTTGTCCTTGGTTGAGCTCCTTTCAGAGTTACTTCTTAGACCTACCGGTAAGTCTACCATTTCTGCAAATTTTTCTCTTG
>JARYHS010012636.1:0-50754 GCA_031002005.1 Vandiemenella viatica | reverse complement strand
ATCATTGCATGTACAGCCCTCCGGAGCAAGTATGGTGGGTCTTACACACCGGCGTCAATGTGTTCTTATTTCAATTTCCAGGAGTGTATTAAAGATCCCACAACTGGACTTCCGAGATTTCACCTAAATATAGACCAGTGGGTCAAACTAAATCTACTAAGAACAAGGCATGCGAAATATAACTCCATGCTGTATAAGTGGGGTCTCCATGATTCTCCTGCATGTGACTGCGGTGCTCCTTCCCTGAGTGTGGAGCATATCATCAAAGAATGCCCTCTAAGGAAGTATGATGGACCATTTGAAGATGTTTTCGGAGCTACAACTTCCTTCATGGAACGGCTGGAAGAACTGGACATCAATTTGTGAACGCTGCCAACGTTCTTGTCATTGTATATATTTATTATATTAGTTGCTTATCCATGCAACAAATAAATAAATAAATATAAATGAACATTGTTTTATGGAGAGAAACTTTTTATATGTTACGTACTACGACCAAGGACAGTATTATGTACGAAACATTAATTAAACGTTTGTAAGTGTTGTGAGCCACAATGTTTGTAGGACAACTCTCAACTATTTGGACTGGTTTACGTTGATAACTTTGTGTAAATAGCTTTAGTTTCAATTTTAAGGTGTTTCCTAATGGTTGTGAGTAATTTTGTACACCCTGTAATTGTTTTAGTACGTTTTTGATTGTCAGCGGTATTGTTAGTGCTCTAGAAACGTCTGTCAGCACTCATTGTGGTGCTCTGGATGTTTCTAAGGCGTTTATTTAAAAGCACGGAGATGTCGAGCAGAGTCTTTTGTCAGTCATTGTCAGAAGTTTTGTTGTGGTTCGTCAAGAAGTTAGTTTACCGTTTAGTTACAGTTTAAAGTATGCAGTCACTGACAAAACGTATTTGTACTTTAGTCTCATTGGACGGGTCTAGTGCCTTATCCACGTGTATTGTTTGCTAATGTAGATTTCGAAGACATAAAAATGAGATGAAAATTGATTCGTTGGTGTTGTCATTTCATGTAACTACACAATTGATTCAAATCAGTAGTCACTTTGGTGGAGGGTAAAACCATCTGGCGAGCAACGACAGTAACCTGTGAATTGTAGGACGAAGCAATTAAAGGTAATCATTATTAATTGACGACGGGAAAAATTAGATAATTAGCGAAGTGTTCTGATAATCAGAGTCAATAATATGATCTAGACTAGAGGTTCCCAACCTGCGGAACGCGAAGACAAATCAAGGTGGTGCGAGGTAGCTTTACTACCCGTCTGAACGATACGCTAGCTCTACACTATCGCAAGTAATATGTCTCCTTTTAGAGTTTAAATCCTTTATTCTAACATCACTAAGTGAGCTTTCTCTAAAAGGCTATTGTTAGTACGGAAAAGTAGGTATTTACCTTATCTTTATATATAAAGATGAATGTATGTTTGTTTGTTGGTTTGTTGGTTCGTTTGTTCTTCATACAAATCCACAGTTTTTATCCGTTCTCGATGAAATTTTGCACATTTATCCTTTGAAACAAGGACAAAAATACTGTCTACATTTGGTTGAAAAATTATCTGTATAAATAACACATTTGTCTCATAACTTCGAAATACGGCGGTAGACACACACTTTGGATGTGGACGACTCCGTACCGAGTTTCCGCGTAGTGGCCTGGCAGCTGAGTGGATAAAGCGCTGGCTTACGAACGTCGAGGTCTCAGGTTCGAATATCGCTCGGGGATAGGATTTTTAAAAATTGTTTTTCATCGTAAGAGTCAGGCCTGGGCCGTAGGTTATTCGGATTGAATGTTAAACCGTAGATATTAGAAAGTTAGGGGTGCAATGCGAGGCAAATCATAGGTATTATTGCAATGTTGTAGTGGTATACTCTTTTACGTTATAATGATCCCTCAGGTTTTGTTCGCAGTCAGTGTGTAAGTGTGAACCACAGTAATATTATTATAATTAGGGATGTAAGTCTCTGTCTTTTTGATACGTTATGACGACCAAATGGCTATATCGTTGTGATGGAATTTTATAACGAAATCTGTATGAAGGACACAGGATATTTTTTCCAGTATGATTAACAGTTGTAGTCACAAAATTTTGAGACCTTATCGAATGGTGACAGAAATATGTTGGCAATTGATTCTCATAACTTGGAAATACGGCGATAGACAGACACGATGGATATGCACGTTTTCAGACCGTGTTTCCGTGTGGTGAGCTGGAAGCTCAGTGGCTAAAGAGCTTGCTTACGAACATCGTGGTCTCCGGTTGAAATCTCCGTCGAGGCTAAGATTTTTAAAAATTGTTTTTCATCGTAAGAGTCAGGTCTGGGTCGTAGGTTATTCGGATTGAATGTTAAACTGTAGATATTAGAAAGTTAGGGGCGCAATGGGAGGCAAATCGTAGGTAGTGTTGCAATGTTGTAGATGTACACATTTTTTACGTTATAATGATCCCTCAGGTGTTGTTTACAGTCAGTGTGTACCACAGTAATATTATTATAAATACGGAAGTAAGTCTGTGTCTTTTTGTTACGTTTTGACGACTAGATGGCTATATCGTTGTGATGCAATTTTATAAGGAAATGTGTATGAAGGGCACAGGATATTTTTTCCAGTATGATTAACAGTTTTAGTCACGAAATTTTGAGATCTTATCGAATAGTGACAGAAATATATTGGAAATTAATTCTCTTCAAGAGGCAGGTTCGACGGTAGAATGATATAGTAATAGCTTTCCTGTCATATTATGCCGACTCGATATTGTTTGGGACTAATCCTTCGTTACCAACAACTTACTATATTTAATTCTGGCAAAAAATTCTTAATCCACGCGTACGAAGTCGCGGGTACGAGGCTAGTTAATAATAAAATTGTGGCGGGAAAGCGGGCGTGAGAAGAATTCTTTTGACGGAAGGAGGGCATGGTACGAAAAACGTTTAATACCTCTAATCTAGACTTTGTGCAATGGAAGGTTAGAATTTATTTAACAGCGCCAGTAGTCAGTTGGTCTTCAGCAACCGTCACGCCAGGAAGTACTGTGTTTAGTTTCGTTAAGGTTTGTAGATAGCTTTTGTTTAATCTTTGCTTATTTAACAGCGCCAGTAGTCAGTTGGTCTTCAGCAACCGTCACGCCAGGAAGTACTGTGTTTAGTTTCGTTAAAGTTTGTAGATAGCTTTTGTTTAACATTTGCTTATTTAATAGCGCCAGTAGACAGTTGGTCTCCAGCAACCGTCACGCCAGGAAGTGCTCTCTGTGTTTAGTTTAATTTAAAGTGTGTAGATAGCTTTTGGTTAATCTTTGCTTATTTAACAGCGCCAGTAGACAGTTGGTCTTCAGCAACCGTCACGACAGGAAGTGCCTTCTGTGTTTAGTTTAATTTAAAGTGTGTAGATAGCTTTTGCCCATCTTTGCTTATTTGTTTAATCAGCGCCAGTAGTCAGTTGGTCATCTGTAACCGTTACGCGAGGAAGTCCTTTGTAAATTTAGGTTTTTTTTTTTTTCTAGTTGTGTCTATCGGTTGTTTGTAAGTAGTGAACAGTTTATTTGGATTACTCGGTTAGTTCATCTTTCGTCTTCTCCGTAACTTTTGTTTAGTAATAATATGTGTAGGGACTGTGATTGCTGTGTGCAGGCGCGGTCTGAGGTGGCTGATCTTCGCGCTCAGCTTGCAGCTTTGCTAACGAAAGTTACAAGGCTGGAAGCTGCCGTAGGCGACTGCAGCAGATGTGGTATGGGAGACTCCGCTGAAGCTAGTGCTATCGCGGGTTCTCCTGTTCCCAACATCGTACCTGTAGTCCAGGCTGAGACCTTGGAGCCTGTGCGGCAGTCACCTGACGGTGTCTGGCGTGTGGTTTCCGGGCGTCGACGCCGCATGCGGGGGCAGTTGTGCAAGCCTGAATCCCAGGAGGACAAGCTTGTACCACTGTCCAACAGGTTTGATGTATTGTCTGGGTCTGGTTCAGATCCACAATCGTCAAACAGCGAGTTGCCAGCCCCCCTGACCGCAAGGCCTGAGCGACCACAGAAGGGGATTTTGGTGATAGGTAGCTCCAACGTTAGGCGTTTTATTGAACCCCTTAGGGACATGGCGAATAGGTCTGGGATGAAGTCCTGTGTTCATTCATTGTGTATTCCGGGAGGTCTGATCCAAGATGTGGATCAGGCCATCCCGGATGCCATTGATCGGACGAGGTGTAGCCAGCTGCGGATTGTAGCTCATGTCGGCACCAACGATGCTTGCCGCCTGGGGTCAGAGACTATCCTCTCTTCCTTCCGGCGGCTTGCTCAAAGGGTGAGCTCTGTGGTTGATGACCGCAAGATTTCGGCTGAGTTATATATCTGCAGCATTGTCGATAGAACCGACTGTGGACCTTTGGTTCAGAGCCGAGTTGAGGGTCTAAACCAGAGACTGCGGCGTTTCTGCGATAATCATGGATGCAGATTCCTAGATCTTCGCCATGTGGTCGAGTCGTGTAGGGTTCCCTTGGATAGATCAGGAGTGCACTACACACGTCAATCGGCTACACGGGTGGCAGGGGCCGTGTGGAGTGCATTGGGGGATTTTTTAGGCTGAGGCAGGAAGACCCGAAACTGGGATCACAGTTACGGGCAGCCCAATCAAATTCGGCACCATATGTTAGGAGTAGCGTAAATCAGTCTCGACCATTAAAAGTACTCGTTATTAACTGTAGAAGTGTTTGTAATAAGCAGCCTGAGCTTGAAAGCATTATTAGTAGTACAGAAGCAGATATTGTATTAGGTACTGAAAGCTGGTTAAAACCGGATATAAGCTCAGCAGAAATATTTAACGATAGAATGAATGTTTTCCGTAAGGATAGGTTGAACTCCAATGGAGGCGGTGTATTTATAGCTGTTAGTAAACACCTTTCGTGTAGCGAAATAAATATCGATACGGTCTGTGAAATCCTATGGATTAGACTAAAAGTAGCTAGGACAAAACTGGTATTAGGGTCTTTCTATCGTCCACCAGATACAGATGTATCTATTGCTGAGGCCTTAAGAACTAATGTAAGTAGTATAGCTCATCAATTTCCAGATCATGCAATAATACTAGGAGGTGACTTCAACTTTCCGTATATCGACTGGAATAATTACGTCCACGTTACTGGTGGCCGGGATAAAACATCCTGCGAAATTATTCTCGACCTTTTCTCAGATCTTAATCTTGAGCAGCTCGTCACTGAACCAACGCGGTGCGACAATGTGAACGAAAACATTTTAGATATTCTCGTTACAAATAGGCCTGAATTATTTACGGACATTTCTACCACCACGGGAATAAGTGATCATAAAGCTGTAATTGCTACAGTAAAATTAATAGCCGCGTGCAAAACGAAAAAAGAAAGGGTCGTTTACAGGTTTGAAAAGGCCCCAAAGGAGAGTTTAAGAATGTTTTTGAGGGATAATTACATTACCTTTATAGAAGGAAGAGGCTCGGTCGAAGAGTTGTGGCTTCGATTCATGCGTATAGTCAGGGAGGGTATGGACTTACATATACCGAAAAGGACAATCAGGGATGGGATTGATCCCCCGTGGTATACACGTGAACTTAAACGGTTACTTAAAAAACAAAGGAAGATACATGCACGCGCAAGGACGACGATGTATAGGAGTGATTTAGAAAAGTTAGCTGAGACAAGAGAACATGTTAAAAATGCGATGCGCGAGGCTTTTAACGACTTTAGATGCAACTCACTTTCTAAGAGTCTCAACGAAAACCCAAAGAAATTTTGGTCGTATGTAAAAAAACTTAGTGGTAGTGACAACAATATGTCAGTTCTACTACAAGACGGTCGGGAAGTTAATGACAGCCGCGAATAGGCTACCGTATTTAACACCGAATTTAAAAATTCTTTCACTGACGAAAACATGGAAAACATCCCCGCTTTTGCACGGCGTGTAGAATTTGAGATGGATCCAGTTCAAATTGATAGTGTAGGTATCATAAAGCAATTAAAACTCCTGAAGTGGGGGAATGCGCCGGGTCCTGATGGTATTCCAGTAAGATTATTTTCGGAATACGCGGAAGAAATAGAACCATTTCTATCAGAAATATTTCGTAAATCTTTAGAAGAAAGAAAAGTACCTTCTGACTGGAAAATAGCGCAGGTGATTCCCGTTTTCAAGAAAGGTGATCGGAGAGATCCTAGGAATTATCGACCCATATCCCTAACATCTGTCTGCAGTAGAATTCTGGAGCATGTCATATGCTCTAACGTTATGAAGTTTCTGGATGAAAACGAGTTACTTACAGCAAACCAACACGGATTTCGTAAGAACCGTTCGTGTGAAACGCAACTGGCCCTTTTTTCGCATGACGTAATGAAGGTTATCGACGCAGGTTCACAAGTTGATGCTATTTTCTTGGATTTCCAGAAGGCTTTTGACTCGGTCCCACATAACCGCCTTTTGGCGAAGATTCGAGCGTACGGTATATCTGATCAGATCTGCGAATGGATACGCGATTTCCTAACTGGTCGGTCCCAGTATGTCGTTGTTGACGGGGAAGCCTCTTCAAAGCTAGATGTTACTTCCGGCGTTCCTCAAGGAAGTGTAATAGGACCACTTCTTTTCTTAATTTTTATAAACGATCTCGGTGACAACGTTAATTGCAGGATGCTATTTTTTGCTGATGATGCACTTATTTATAGGGAAGTGGGGTGCTCTGACGACTGCTTAGAAATACAGCGCGATCTGGATGTTATTTCGGAATGGTGCCGTAAATGGCAGCTTACACTTAACTGTAAAAAGTGTAAGGCAATGCGAATAAGTAATAAAAAGACCCCGTTTGCTTACGAGTACAAAGTTAACAATTCAGTTGTTGACACGGTCGATTCCCTGAAGTATCTAGGCGTAACAGTACAAAGCAACATGAAATGGGACTTGCACATAACTTCTGCCGTAGGCAAAGCTAATTGTAAACTACGTTTTATAGGTCGTATTTTGAGAAACTGCAATGCTCATACAAAGGAAATAGCGTACAAAACACTTGTGCGTCCGCATTTGGAATACTGTTGTGCAATTTGGGATCCGTATCGCAAGGGATTGATTGACACTTTAGAGAAAGTACAGAGGAGAGCCGCTCGATTCGTGACCGCCAGTTACAGTCCTTATGTAAGTGTCACAGAGCTGATACGTGGGTTAGGCTGGGATTGTTTGGCGGACAGACGACGTCGTTTTCGTTTAAATTTGTTGGAGAATATGCGAAAATCTCTAATTTACGAGTGCAACGAAATACTTCTTCCGCCAACCTATTTAGGTCGCAATGACAGAAGGGATAAGATTCGAGAGATAAGATGCCGTACTGATACATTTATGTATTCATTTTTTCCTCGTTCTGTTCGGGATTGGAATACTCTAAAATAGGATTGGTGCTTAGCACCCTCTGCCACACACAGTAATTGTGAATTGCAGAGTATAGATGTAGATGTAGATGAATTTGTTACTAAACATTACGTCCTCTTTTCCTACAATGAGAAATAAGTTTACAACCAATAAGCCGGGTAAAATTCGTAAACAAGTTATATCTTACGAACACAGAGATAAGTGAGCTTCGAAATGAATTAGTTTTCTTTATGAAAACAAAATAGTCATGAAATCCTCAGAGAAGAGCGATTAATCAACAGGAAATAACTTATTTAATCGCAGCCTGTTAAGGAAACAAGTCTGTGGTTGCGCACTATGAAGTGACTTGTAACTGCAATATATTTTACAGCTGATACAGAAATGCACTGCCACAGCGCTGCAGTGACCATCAGTGTAAGTGGTCTCGTAGTTTTACATATACTGGAGATATACTTTCTCAAAGGAAGAAAAAGGCCAATTTCAAAGTTCATGAGAAATTATTTTTATAGAATCTCTGGGTTTCGTGGTTGCTTCTCTAAGTGACAGCTATTGCGAGGAGGAGTTACACATTTGGTTCATAGTAAAAGATAGTAGCTTACGGTAAGAAGAAGAAAAAACATGGAAGAAGGGATTATGGATTTTAGCGTTGTTTAAGTTAACACTCCCTTTTTCCTCAATGGTTTAATATTACATACATTTATTCTGTTTCTTTATACATTAATTTGTTTACACTACTACTATCTCCAAGTTCTCAAAAATTTCACAAATAGTACTGCAATCGAATTTTAATAATTACGAATACTTCTCTGTTTTGTATGAGTATTAGAAATTTAGAATTTCATTTAAATCCAGTCGCTTCTTGTTTACTATCTAAAGCTGTTCAACTATTACGTTCTTCGGACGATTTAATGACTTCTCGTCCTGTCGACGTTCGCCATATTACGTTCTTCGTTGGTTTAATTACTATATTGATTAATTAAAAAGTCCACCAAAAATGTTATGTTGAAGAGTTTTTTATTGTTTTCAAAACAAAGTCAGCGATATTCACATGCATAGATACAATACAGAGAGGCACTTCTGAAAAGTTGCAAAGATAATCTCTCTCTGTAAAATTGAATACTTAATGAAGTCAACTAACTAACTCTGTCCAGCCGATCTGTTTATATAGTCTCTATAGAAATTACGAGAATTCTTCAAAGGCATCCGCCCGATATTTCTCGATCATTAACAATCACTCAAACAATCAAACATATTAAAAACAATCGGAATTAGTACAAAATTACTTAACAACATTACAAAATGATCAGAAATGGTAATTAGAGATACTTAAATACAAAATTATTTACAGAAATCCTTTCAAACTGTAGAAAATTGTCCTGTAGACATCGTAAATTACATTAATACATGGAATTACAAACATTTAAGAAATTCTCATGCACCATTCGGTTCTTAAACATATTAAATGGACTTTAAATAATTTTCTACCTAAACCAAAGTCTATATACACTGATTTACAAGAAATTACAAAACAAACATACCAGATCATATTCAAGCAAACTTTAGCTCACTACAAATACTTCATACAGTACAATACTATTCAAAATTCAGGTATGAGGGCTGTTACAAACTGTTTTAAGAAATAACGTAATATCTAATTAAAACGGCATCAAAAATGCAGTTCTAAAATTAAACAGACTTATTTTTGAGTGAAGTAATTGCTGCATGTTTTTACTACCTGTTTTACCATTACGCCAATATACTCTCTACACGATAATGCAGTCAATGTATAGCTTCCGTGAAATATTTAGACTACCAATATTTTGCGGAAGTACACAATTTCGGTTTTCTTTACCCAATATTTATGGATTAATTTTCCACACGCTGACTTCAGTGGTGGTGAAATCATATACATTTTTACTGATGTTATGAGTTCTACTATTCTGATTTGGATCTAGAACTTAGTTTAACATTAACATTCTATAGCTTGAGAAGCAATGGACTTTACGTTCTTTAAGATATCATTAATTTGTTCCTTAACTGCAATGTTAAGTCTAATGGCAACATACCGTTAGAAGTAAACTTTAGCCATTATCTTTCACGGTGATTAATCTTGGTCAATATTGAACACGGTAACTCCAGTATTAAATCTTCAGAGTAACACGAGAGTTACTAATTACGTTTCCACTCACCATCTACATTTAAATAACTTCCAAGCTAGTCATAAATGACTGTTCAAAGGCAGCGTTCTTGTAATTAATTTTCTCGCAATTGCATAAGTAATCGAATTGTTGTCAAATATCGCTAGTAACCCTGATTTTTAATAATGTAATGTTCCACGTATTTTGGCTTAACCTCGTAATTAACATGCAAATTTAAACATAATATATTCATTTATTTATGATTCTTTTGAAATTTTAATTTGAGTGGAAATCACATTAAATTATTACACAAAAATAAATATGTAACTTTCTTTTTTAGCTTGCTTAAACAGTGACATCTTTGGACACAGAATGCAGCGGAAACATCCGAGGAAGGACGAGTTTGGTTTTTAATTTTAATTTAAACGTAAAACACGTTAAACCAGTATGAAAACATAAGTAACTAACCTTCACTCTTATCCTAGTATAAAGTCAATATCTTTGGTTAAGGAAATCATCTTTAGCCGTCATTCCCCCGCCCCCCCCCACCCGCCCCTCCACGAAGAAAGTCAGGCAGCATAACGCGTGACAGATATCACAAAAAGCTCTGGCCTTATCCAGATATTGGATGTCGTAAGACACTTATGGAATTATCCACAATTCCTAGGCTACAACTATTAGTACTACATAAATTACTAGCTTCTAGCCCGTCAAAAATGACGGTTTTGAACGCCATATTCTGGCAGTTCATTTTATTATTATTATTATTATTTTGCAGTTGGTTAATTATACGGGATTGTTATTATATAATGCTAGTGGCCTTGATTTGATAATGTTCTACACAGCAATACAGTAGTAACTTCTACTGAATTAATGAAGGCGGATGTATAGAACCAATAAAATGAAAAATAAATTAGGAATCCAGAAACTTTTGCTATCCATGTAATATCAGTTTTATTTCTAGTCCAGTCACACTTCAGCACGTTAGGTACGAACTACGTTCACCCGCATTTATTAATACCTTCCGTAACTTGGCGCATAAGAATGCAGTTTAATTGGTTTGTAAAACTCATTTCAGAGTGAATTACGCCGTAATCAAATGTGTCGGTGGGCTTTCTGGTCAACTTACCCACAACCCTCCATTAATTTTGCTTTAGAAACTCATAACTTCTACTACTCTCAAATGCTGTAGTCAATCGCAAGACATATTGTTTTTAAGCAGTGATTCCGTTATAAAACAGCCTGTAGACTAACATTATTTTCAAGCAGAAATTAGGTTGTAATACATTCTGGACGGGCGTAATACAGTTAAATGTACTACGGAAAATATTTCTACAGGATTCTTCCCTTTTACCACAGCAATTCGTGGCAGAATCGCGATCTCCAATAATACCGATTTATTTACATTATTTTACTTTAAATGACGGGAAGTATAATATCAGAAACGGATAACTACCATTTATCTTAATGATATATTTCGTGATTCGTACATTTTGTGTAAACTTCCTCTGGTTTTTAATAAACTTCATCGTTTCTTATTACTGGCAAAAAAAAATATAAAAAAATCGTAGGTTGTGTTTTAACCTAGTAATTGATACAGGTAATATAACGTACACATACAATATCCTTCTCCTTACATGAATTTTTACATCTGGTTGTCGTAGATAAATAAAAAGCAATTTGTAAATTTAAACGAACATACCAATTTTCACTTTGTGACACATAATTGCCTCGCATTAATTTTTTTCCCTGCTCTCCGTAGTTCTAATATCTCTACTCACTGCTCTTTTGTGGCAATAATATCGTTATTGTATTCCGAGTGTCATATCGCTTATACTGTAAATAGTCATATCCTTGACTGTTTAAATCTAATCAAAAGTTTATATTAAATCTCATTTAATAGTTAACACATGTATCAAAAACTAATGGTATCATATATGATGGTAATAAGAATTTATTCTGGAAAAGCTTATAAGGAGAAACGAATTAGTCATTTTTAATGATATCTTTTGTTATATGAATACTTTACTCTGGTTAGATTATCAGAGTATTTGGTTAGGATTATTATAATTTCTAAAACGGATAACTTATTTATTTGACCAATACATCATTACGTTTCTCCGAGTTTTAAATACACTTCACTGTTTCTTACCGTCTGCCGAAAAAATCTTAGGTTATGGTTTAACCTAGGGCTTATAACTGACACAGATAAAATAGCGTAAATATTTAATCCCTTCTCCTTACATGAATTTTGGTGTATAACTGATACAAATAATATAACATAAACATCAAACACAATTCTCCTTACACCAGTTTCTGCATCTAACTGCAGTAAATAAACAAAATGCAACATGAAGGAAGGAATGCAATATGGTGGCTGCTGATTGGCGAGTGACGGCTGTCACGTGACCGTTCTGTAGCCAATACGTGTAGCGGCTATAGACGACGATCGCAGACGCCACGTTAGCGTTTTATATAATAGGATTTTGTAAAATCCAACAACTTAATTTGTAGCTAAAACATGCAGATGAATTTCGTGGCCATATAATACAGATCGATCTGCTTCATCATGATGACTTCTGATCTTCATGTACTACTGAGAGTAATGGTTTAGTGAAGATAGATAATCTGCTTACCGCAGTTACATATAATGGAAAAGTATTTAAATCTTTTCTGGATGGAAGAGCAAAAATAAGTGTTGATCTTGTGAGGTAAAAAACCTCACATTTTATGATTTTGACATTAATAAAGCTATTATTTATTTAATAATTGTAATTGTATATACTAACTCTATATTTTAATTCCAAGGTCAAAGTATGTCAAGATGAATATAATGAGATCTCTGGAAAATAAAGAACAGTCGGGATAGAGTTGAAGAAAAGATTTGAAAGGAAGAGGACGAGTTGGTTTTGGAAATAACAAGTTATAAGAGACATGATGAAACAGAATGTCTAGATGGAAGTCACAAGAATCCTGGCGGGATTAAGTAGAGGAAAATATTAGCCTGAGGGCAGAAGGTTTAGGGTTTTGATAAAGATAATGGAATATGAGTTTGGAAATGATAATTGTTTGTTTAATGGAAAATATAGAAGTTATGAGATAAGTAGAAAGTGTGGGTGGGGTGGTACTTTCTCCACCAGTGAAATACTGTTACTGACCTGTTGAAATTTGGATTAACTGCTTCCTTATAGTGTCCTCTTCACGTTTAGCACTCTCCTTTTCTGGAAAAGTCACCACGAATTAAATTAAAAATGCCGAAATATGGGATGCTCCGCAACCGCGAAATGTTAGCAGCACTGTAAAAATGACACAAAAATTATCGTTACAGGGATCATATCAACCTAAGTAGGTTCGTTTTGTCATAGTGATCATGGTTAGGTTGAAATTTGACCTGGACCAAAAGTAAAAATTTTACTGGTAATTCGTTCTGCGGCAGGCCATGTCGCAAACCAGAGACAAACTGTGCATTTGTTTACAACGGAAGCAATCGATTATCTCTGACTGGTTATATCGATTCCAAGATGGTGAGCCATATAGTACTGCATTTCGAATAAAAAATTTGTATCTGTTAATTTCATGTGGCGTTTTGCAACGGAGTGAAGCTAAAACGGCAAGAAAATATTACAACAAAGAATTAAACCAACATTTCAAGAGATTATCATTGATTTCGCAGCGCCGGCGGCAACTAATAGCAGCGCTGCAGTGTCATATTTAGACATTTTTAATTTAATTCGTGGTGACTTTTACGGAAAAGGAGAGTGTTCAACGTGAAGAGGACATTATAAGCAAGTAGTTGGTGGAGAAAGTCCCACCCCACCCGAAAGGTGATATTTGATATTGAGATATAGATATAGACAAAGGAGTTGATTTAAAGTTTGTATGGTAAGAATTTGATTAATAATAATTTGATTTACAGCGTATCGGAATAAAACCAGCAACGGACAAAGAGGGATTAATGAAATCCTTATGTACTGGTCTGGTGCAGGAAATATAAGCAAAAAGTATTATTTTAAAAGTATGATAAAGTAACACTCACATGTGTTCTCTACGAAATAAAAGGAGCAATACAGTGGTACGTTACAATCTTTTGAAAATCAGTTGTTAGAAGGTTTTCTAATTAAATCGCTTCTATCATTATTCTGTTATAGATTGGATTTGGAATCTCAATTTTCATCACTGGAAATACAAAAACTAGGATAATACGTTGGAGAAAAAATTTATTAAGTTAGTATATTGATCAGGAGATTGTCATCTGATTAATTCATTATACCATGTCTTGGTTTGTACCAGTGTGTGAAATATTTATCTTTGAATCCGTTTTATTTATTGTAATGCTGAGAAACTAAATTTACTTCGGTGGACGAAGAGGCATATTCTCAAATTAAATCATAAATCACCAACAGTAGCTACTAGTTTAACTTCGATTGATCAAATTTAGCTCAGTATAAGCTTAGTAGTTGAAAGACCGTAATGTCATTTTTTTACAAACTATCAAAGAGCATTTAGGTGCTCAATCCTACCAGACGTTGAGAGGGGGGAGGAAGAGGGGGAGGGGGCGGCTTGACCCGGGCGGCCAATACATGTTTGAAGGGATGGCAATCTCAAATTTTTGCCCGGCTCCGAAAATCCGTTGATCCGCCACTGCGGACGTCTGATGACACTTTGTAATTAATAAAGTGGATATGAAACAATTAAACAGAAAGAAAAATTGTGTGTGGAAATAATAAACATTCTTGGAGGTTAAATAGTAATCCAATGATATCATGAAGTTTATCTCTACCGCTTGTTAAATGGTTACTGATATGTTCACCTTGTACATTTCCTTTGATTTTTGTCGGTCATCATCACTTATACAACAAATTATTGTTCGAACACGCCAGTTGAAAAAAAAAAAAAAAAGTGAATAAGGGTACTTAATGACTGGACGTTTTCACACTTTCAGGTATTGTTAGTTCACGCAGACTTGGTCCGAAGCATTATAAAAAAATTACCATTTGAAATTAAAGTGAGATCAGTTTTTTTTTAATTACACTTATGTGACTGCATGACTCCAAATGGAAATATTAATATTTAAGTTGGTGAGCCAACAAAAAAAAAAAAAAGAAAAAAAAAGATACCAATATTTAAAATTTTAATTGAGTTAAAATCATTCTATCGTGACTATATGAATGTTTACAATCTGATCATTGCCCAACAACTAACAATAATGGATGAGTTAGATGGTCAAACCAAACAAACAGTACTATAACTAAATTTCTAATTGCACGTACTGCTGGTAAAAATTACAAACAATTTCTACATGGATAAAATTGAATGAGTCGAGGTTACAAAAACAGCTGTGAGGTAGAAACCATAAAACTGATGAATATGAAAGAGTTTGTGTAAAATAATATGCTAATCTACGAAGTGGACGGCTCCAGTATAAGAGTAGATATTTGTGTTGGCTAGCATCTAAGCTAGATTGTAATGTGTTGGATATCGCTGACATCAGCAAAGTGTTTTGTGTGGTTATTTATTTAATTTATTTATTTTTATTAATCATGGCCTTCGGTCTATCGATCATACGGCCAGGTTCAATTTTTAAAATTTCTGCTTAATTTACAGTAATATAATCAAACCTTATTTCACCATGGATCGTGTAATCAATCAGTGATAACAATAATAAGATTAGCAAAGTCTATAGAAATAAGTTGATACTGGAAGAATTATAAATTTAACTTGATGTACATAATAACATTTTTTTTTTTTTTTTTTTTTTGTGTACAGAAATTGTTATCTGAATTAACTTTTATGAAATGGTAATGCTGAGATCAATTAATGAAGACTACTTAATACAATGAAACTTAATATTTTATGATAAATTTAACCGGCTTAAAATTTCACGGGAGGTGGGATCAAACTGAGAACCCCCCGCTAAACAATCCACCGCCTCAACGTGCACGACTAAGCCGACCAGCAGAGAGTTGAGTCTGAGGATTGAAGAATGTTTTAAGTTTTATCGTATGATGTTGCGTAAGGATTTCTAAATAATTCATGCAGTGTTTGAAATATATATATATATATATATATATATATATATATATATATATATTGCTTCTTTACGTCTCTTTTAACATCGAGGTCTTTTAGAGGCGGGAAAGGATGGGGGGCAAGGATAGGGGCAAGGAATGGGAAGGAATTCGGCCATGGCATTTTGAAGGAAGCATTTGCCTGGAGTGATTTGGGAAACCATGGAAAACCCAAATCTGGATGCCCGGACGAGGATTCGAACCGCCGTCCTCCCGAATGCGAGGCGAGAACGCTAGCCGTTACACCGCCCCTCTTGGTTTTGAAATAAAGGTATAAATAGTGAAAAACGTGGGAAGAGTTATTTAATGTGGTGTTGATTGTTTTTAATACAAGGACCTCAGCAGAGAGGTAGCGATCGTTCACCATTTGGTTTGTAGTTTAGAATGCATAATGGGCAGACAGAAAAGGAATAATCCATCGCACACTACGATGACGTTTGACACTCGAAATCAGGAAAGAAGGTTTAAACTCTTGGAAAAATTATCCTCATTCCTGAATTGGCGAGCAGCTTAAGAGTGTTGCAAAGTACCTGGCATCATATTGTGTGTCAAACACGAATGGATACAAAGCGACAGCATGTGAAACGGATGATGGTGTTTTGGCTCATTAGTTAGGGACATAAAAATTGATGGCTTCCTTGGTATATTTCGGAAGAATACGTCTAATCCGTGTTTCATCAAGTTCAAATGATATTCATACAGTCGACCACACAAATACAATAACGCTTAGACACACGTAAGAAAACAATTACTTGTCATTCTTCTACATATCACAAGACACACATTTTAGAAATAATTATTCTTTTGCCGTTTCAGGGTCTATTTTTTTTTTTTTTTTTTTTTTTTAATCCTTAAAATATGTTTCGCTCAAAGCGGAGATCTAAATATTTAAAATAATACCTCATTTATAAATGAACGTAATTTTTTTCGGCGTTGGTTTTCCCTGTCGCCATCTTCTGAAGATGACGACGGAGTTTTATGTCGCCGAAGTATTGTGTATAAATAATAATATTACACGGTTTGTTTCCCGAGAAACATTCGTAAATATCTCATTTATCGGTTTGGTTTAGGTATCAAGGGAGATAATTGGCATGTGGCAAAAAAGGCATTTTTAGAAATAATTATACTTTTACCCTTCAAGAATTAAATTCAGAAAAATTCCTTTCCTAAAATATGATGTGACCATAGCGGACACCTCAATCTCTAAAATGTTATCTCATTTATCGATTTTGGTTATGTAAGAAGGGAGATAATTGCTTGTGACAACAACAAAAAAACACCTTTTAGAAATAATATATATATATATATATATAATATATATAATGATAATGATAGGGCAATATGGTATCTTTATGCCCAGCTGTTATTTAGAACAGAATGGCCTCTTTTCAGAATTACAAAGAAATTAAAAATAAAAACAGATCTCTAGCAGCGGAGCGACAATTTACGAGAGTAAACAAGTAATTAGCACAACACGTTGTCATCCTACGTTCTTCTGACCAAAATATGAATCTCGAAATAAACGTTAGGGTGAGGCGGGAGTCGCATATCTCAACGCGGCACGCTATATGGACACTGGTGCTGCAGAGAGATAAAGGGCGTGCGTGCGTGTGATACCGGGAACATTGCAAATGTTATTCCACTTTGTTAATCCCGCGCGAGGCCGTGGACAGGCAGACACAGTGGTTGAGGTGATAGAGCGGCGCGGGCGGGAGATTTGTGCGCCGAAGGGAGATAGCGAGCGGGCTCCTGCCTGATGGATGGCGCCCAGTAATGGAATCGGGCCCGTGTTTAAGGTCTGGCGGCCTTCCAGATGACACCGCCGCCAACTTTCCGGAAACTAATAACCAGGGCGGCCAGCTGGTGGAGCAGTAGCGGCGTCCTCAGGTCTTTTCATCATAACGCGTTTTCACATCAAAGGGAACATCGGAAGCTAAACTTGCTCCGTCATATTATCATTACAAATTTAGCAACTGGGGGAAATGATTAATCATTGAGATCAGTAAAATATTTAGTTTACTATTACGTTAACAGGTGGCAAGAACTTCAAATTCTGTTAACACTCAGACACAAAATATTGAAATACATGAATAATTTATTCTCGTAATCTTTATACCAATCAGGTGCCTCCGAAAAATTTAAAACAAAACCAACTTCAATATAAATGGCCTTAAATTCGCACAATATCCGATACAGCTACTTAAACTTCAATTTTCCACTGTGTTACGAAACCTTTCTAGGAAAATGTATGATCATTCTTTCAATGATACCTTTTTTTCTGTCATCAGCCTCTCGATTGGTTAGATGAAATCCTCCATCCTTTCCTATCTTGTGCTAACATCTTCACCTCAATGTTCACGCACCTCTCCTCTTACAACCCACTTCCTCAATTATCTGCTTCATATATTATAAGTCTCTGTCTTCCTCTACAGTTCTTACCTTCAACTGTTACCTCCACCAGCAAATTAACCAATCTCGCATGTCTCAGACTATCACCCACTATCCTGTCTCTTCTTTCTTTTAGACTCTTTCACAAACTTCTTTCCTCCTCCAGCATTTCCAATACGGGTTCATTTCACACTTAATTTTAAACATCCTTCTATAGCACCACATTTCAAATGCTTCAATTTTTCTTCTTTCTGGTATTTCTAAAGTTCATACTTCGCTACCATAAAGTGCCGTCCACACATAGAGTTTTAAAAAGTTCATTCTGAGTCCTAGATTAATATTTGAAACATTTCTCTTTTTCAGGAAGCTTTTTTTTTTCTTGCTAATGCTATTCTGTTTTTCTGCTTCGTCCATCAGTTGTAATTTTACTTCCTAAGTAGCAGAATTCACTAACTTCTTCTATCATACCCGATTCTAATTTTACATTTAATATACTATTATTCCTATCGTTTCCACTACATTTCATCACTTGCTTTGGTTTATATTTAATCCAAAACCTGTCTTCTGTATTTTGTTCATGCCATTTTGTAATTTCTCAATACCCTCACAGTTCTGCTAACAGGACAATGGCATCAGCAAATCGTAGCATACTGTTTTTTTTCTTCGTGAACACACAACTCACATTACAATTTTTCTCTCGCTTCCTTTATTGCTTCTTCTACATACAAGTTGAATATTAATGAGGATAGACTGCAACCTTGTTTCACACCATTTTTAACTGATGCATGTCTCTCAGAATTCTCTACTTTTATTATAGCCACTTGATCCTTATATAGATTATAAAAACAGAAAAGATATAAAGGAGAATTAACTTAAAAAACAAGATCAAATGAAGTAGATCATTTAAAAGAACTCTGACATTCAGCAGGTCAAACTACAACTGAACTCGAGAGTAGAGTAACACCAGTGAACAGTGTAAGAGGATCAAATAAATCCACGTAATACTCTGCAAAAGCGAAGTGAATGTTGGCTCGTTGTTAGCGGTAGAGGCATGCTGCAAGCCATTAACTCGACGCGTCCATGTGATAAGCGGTCAGCGAGTTTCTCGTGAGTGTATATGTACTGTAATGACACATCACATTAAGTTACATGCCACTTAAGCTTGCGAACTGTTCGACGGTCAAGAGCTGGCAACCAGGCAACTAGCAGGAATGCAAGGACACGCAGACAATGCGTCCACCCTCTCCGCCCGCGCGACCTGTGAAGCGGGGGGGGAGGGGGACAAGCGGTGGGTCAGCGGGAGAGAGCGGACTGACCAGAGAGGGCAGACGCTCAAGTAAATTTTCGCGGAGGTGTTAACCGCAAGTTCACGTGCGCGAAAACCATTCATTGTGTCGCGTGCGTGGTACCGTCGACCAGTGTTTGTAGGATCGACTCTTGTTCGATCCTATCTTCGCAGTTCGAGTTTGGAGGAGCGGTCGCCGAAGGATCTACCGATTCCAGCATCTAATTGCATGTGAAGGGAAGGCTGATTCCACAACAGGGTCATCAGCCATCACCGATGCAAGACAACGGGGCAAGTACTAATAAAAACTATTGCGTGTGTTCTCACCACGGCGCCAAACCAGTCAACCCGACACGACCTTTGGGGAAAGAGACTCAAGTTAGCCTAGGCATAAATAAAGTCAAAATCATCATTCTTTGTAATTATGTAGAATAAATGTAAGTGTCAATTCTGCCTGATATTATAAACGTAAATTTTAACGTTGCCTTGATTGATTCCCATCCCCCCCTATTAAATATTAATTGCTAATTTTATAATTAATAAAAGTAATTCCATATTTCTGATGTCGCAATTAGCGTGACACTTCATTTGTCGCTACAACGTGGAGCCCGATAATTAATAATTAAAGCAATACAGCTGAGATTTAATAATTATGGCGCGGTAAGAATAATTCAAATTTTCAAAATTTGATCCCAAAAATTACTTCTGGTGAAGAACCCTGTAATTTTAATAATTTCATATGGCATATCCGGTGATATCGTCCCGTATCGATGGCAGAATGAATGAATATATGTCTTGTTTGTTCCATATTGTAGTTATATGCATGTTGTAGAATTTGGTGATGTTTTCACTTCCAGAGTAGTAGTACATTAGGCGTTCTGGTCCAGAGTTTATCTTCTGCGTTGTTTCCATACTGATAATTGTCATAGTAAAATTTCTTGTTTAATTATTCTTGCACATGCGGTTAAGGAGTAGAAACGTCGGAATAGATAAAATGAATAAGTTGGTTGAGACTTGCGAAAGTGCAGAGTTAGATCCAGATATCCCACATGCCAGTTGCGAAAACCAAGGTAGCATGGTATCTGCACCTCCTCTAGATGATACGCGTGTACATGTGGACGATACCGAACCTGAACAGGCAAATTTGGCGATGGTGATGGATTTGTTAAAACAATTAAGTGCAAACATCCATTCACAAGGGGAGAAATTGAACCGTAGGCTTACTGAGACGCAAACTGAATTTCGCAAAGTTATAACTCAGGAAATTGGTAATTGCACTGAGTCAATTAAGGAAGAAATAAGGCAATTGCAGCACACAGCTGGAATGTTGGATACTGAAGTCAAGAACTTGCGTAGTACCCAAGACAGCGTCACTAAACGATTGGAAGAGACGCAGGAGCAAACTAAAAAACTTACTGAAGATTTTGAGTCAAGCACGCAAGCCACCAACACAAAGCTTGCGCTAGTAGAAGCTCGTGTAGGTGAACTGCAAGTAAATGTCACTGGGTGCAACTCGGCAATAGAGGATCTACGACAAGTTCATCAAGAATTATCAAGAAATGTAGAACAAAAGTTGGAAGGGTTCCGAGAGGAAGTGGCATCCGTCGGCTCGGGAGAAGCAGCACGGACTACGCGAATGAATGATGTTGGTGCGAATAACTTGGCATGTGGCACCATAGAATTGCCGTTGCCAATGTTTGAGGCCAAGAATGGCATAAACCCGAAGGCTTTTCTCAGAAAACTAGACTCCTACATCAGGATCAAGAATATACCAGAACATTTGAAAATGTTACTTGTTCAGCAATGTTTTGGGGCCGGCGAACGGGCTTGGCTAGATGTAACCTGTTCAGAAGATACTGGGTACGTGGAATTTAAGGCTACATTTCTGAAAACCTATTGGGGACAAAACGCACAGTCGCAACTAAAAAGCAGACTATACCATGGCAAGTATTCACCCAAAGGCTCTGAATCCATGGCAACATATGCTTCGGAGTTAATCGCGTTGTCGCGATACCTGGATCAGCCGATGCCGGAGGCAGAAATATGTTATGTCTTGCGATCACATTTTCCAAGATATGTACGGAATCTATTGAATCCGGTGCACGTTACTACAATCCAACAGTTGCTTAGCACATTGGAGATGGCAGATTTTGATGAAAAGACGAAAGGGCGACAAGAAGACGTGACGAAACACGAAAATAACTCTCACGGCGAAAGAAAATCTTCGGGACAAGGGAAGCCCTGGTTTGCCGAAAGGAATCAGCGACCATGGCGAGAAAACTTCAACCAGCAAAACGACTCTTACAATGACAGCCGCCAGCAACAGAGGAAGGAAATTCCAGTGAGAACTTTGACGAAACGTGAGCTGCAAGAAGGGATGGAGGTTGCAGCAAGCTCGGGAAGAGATGTAGAGGCGACGCCCGAGCTCGCGGAATTGTCAAGCGCTGGGAATTCCGTTTGACAAGATCCAGAGGGCACACCTACTAAAACAAATAGGCGAATATGGTGACGAGTCTGAATATTGGAAGGAAGGGGGTTGGAAATAATGATGATATTGGAAGACCATCAGACTCTAAACCGGAGGCAATGGACAAGTGCCCTCGATTGAAAGCTAACATCTTCGACATGCCTTGCTCGGTACTCCTTGATTCAGGGAGCGATGTTACTGCCATTGCAGAACATTTAATCCGAAGAATGCAGACGAATGAAAGACAACTTGATATAATATCAACAAGAGAAGTACATCTAGTTCCGCGTTTGGGGCGAGGAAAGGAGGTGCAATAGGGAGATACTTTTGTCGTTAAATATTGAAGGGCAGATAATAGTGATTTCAGCGTTGATATCAAAGGTTTGAGCGTGGACGTGATAATAGGATGCGACATCCTGGCGGAAAAGGGTGTGATAATTAATTGGAAATCACGCACCGTTTCTAACCTGACAGACGTAGAGTTGAGATGGAGCTCAGCACAGGCTGCCGTTCGCATCACTGTTATGCCGGAGAAGTCAGATCAGCTTGATGAATCAGTCGCTCCAAAACCTAGGCAAATGACAGACGCTCATATCATAGAGCAAACGAAGATTACAGCCCTGATAGACGAAAGAAATCTCGTAGTTGACGCACTCCTTAGCAAAAATCCGTGACGCCAAGACACTGACGGACGTCCAGGCCAAAAGGATTAACAACCTGCTTCTGCGGAACCTCGAGGTATTCTCATTTCGACCGGGAAAGGCAAAGGGGATCGTGCACCGATTCCGAATAAATGACACTACGCCGCTGCGTGCAAGAACTTATCCTATACCGCACAAATATAGAGAAGCTGCTAGAGAAGTTATCCAGACGTGGGAGGAAAGGGTATCCCATATCCAGGGCAGCAGCGCCACATACTAATCCCCTCACTGTTGTAAACAAACGAGATGGGACCATACGATTGTGCCTAGATGCCCGTGTGTTAAACAACAGGTTAGAATGGGACGCCGAAAGGCCTGAGCCAATACAAGATTTGATGAGCAGGTTCCAGGGCCGAAAATGGTTGACAACGTTGGATATTACATCAGGTTTCAACCAAATTGAATTGGAGGGTTCATGTCGGCCATTCACGGCGTTTTTGTTTGAGGGCCGCCAGTATCAGTTTTCCCGGATTCCATTTGGTCTAAAGGACGCGTCAAGTGCGTTTGTACGTGCGATGAATGAGATCTTGCCAGCGGAAATGAAGGAATATTGTACTATATACATCGACGACATTCTCATAGCGTCAGAAACGTTCGAGGATCACATAAAGCATTTGGAAGCACTCTTCAAGGTGCTGAAAGACCGCGGGATAACGCTTCGCCCGACAAGGCGACAATCTGCACACAGGAGGTGAAGTACCTTGCTTCATTATCACTCCTAATGGGATACGTCCAGCGGAAGACAAAATTCGAGAAATAATGAATTTCAAGCGTCCAACAAGGCTGCGTGAGTTGCGGAAATACCTAGGTGTCTCTCCTACTACAGAGGAAATATCTCTCGGTTTTCTGAATTGGTGGGACCTCTGTACAAATTGTTGAAAGGAGGACAGAAATGGGAATGGACAGAAGAGCAGGAACAAGCTTTCGGGAAGACTAAGGAAGCATTCCAACAATGTGTGTGCCTCGCCATCCGGATTTTGAAAAGCCCTTCTATATATACAGATGCGAGCGCTTGGGGCCTCGGGGCATGTCTTCAACAGAAAGATGGCCAGGGAAACTTTCGTGTGGTGGCTATGGCCAGCAGGACACTAAAAGAAGCAGAAACCCGTTATTCTGTCACGGAATTGGAAATGCTTGCGATCCACTTCGCGGTCACCAAGTTTCGTGCATATATTCTGGGCAGGAAGACGCATTTGCGTACTGATCACCAGGCACTCACTTTCTTACGTAACGCCAAATTCCTACGGGAAGGATCGCCAGGTGGGCACTTGAGCTACAGCAATATGACATTGATATCAAATACTGCAGAGGAAGCCAAAACCAAGTTGCAGACTGGCTAAGCAGGCACGCAGTCAACGGTGATACACAACAGTCAGAACCTCAGAAACCAAACGAGGTTTTGATCGCCGTGATCAACAGGTGCGAAGACCAGACAGCGGAGGAGATTAGACGAAAGATAGCCGACGCGCAGCATTCGGACAGTAGAGATCAGTGGTATTAGGAACTACATTGAGGTCGGATCCGGAGGAGAGGACCTACGCGTCCGAAATACGGCCATGTTGTGTACCATTCACGATGGTATATGTTTCAGGAGACAAAATGCTACTGAACGATGGAAGATTTGGCTTCCTCCGAGCATGCTTGAAGAGATCATAAGCCTATATCAATAACCACTTCGGACACCAAGGGACTTTCAGAACGTATGTGATGATGAGCAAGGAGTGGTACTATAGAGCGCTGAAGCGCGCGATCGCGAGGGTTACCCGTGCTTGCGATGCGTGTCAGCGGGGCTAAACATCCCAATATCCGATACATAGGAGAATGTCATCCCGTGATATCCGATAAGCCTAGCGAACTAGCGTGTATTGATTTCTATGGACCACTTCCCAAAGGCAGATTTGGTTACCAGTATGTTTTTGTCGTAGTTGATGCATTCTCAAAACTGGTGAAGCTCTATCCAACCACACGCACGACCACAAAACAGTGCATTGATATTGTTCTAAAGAAATACATACCAGAATGTGGCGAACCCGCGCGAATCCTATCCGATCACGCAACCGTCTTCACAAGTAAGCGCTGGATCGAAGGATTGCGACAGCAAGGAATCCTACCCATCTTCAGTTCGATACGATCTCCACAGTGTAATTTGGCAGAGCGTTATATGAAACAGCTGGGGGTGTACTTTAGGCTCTTGGTGGGTGATAATCATGCGTCTTGGGTCAAGCACCTCCCAGCTATAGAGAAGTTTTTTAACTGCTCATATCACTGTAGCACTAACTGCAAGCCAGTGGATTTGCACTTCCAACAGACAGCGAAAACACTAGCAGAAGAAATTATAAGTTATCCCGACAGCGACTGCACCGAAGATTGGAATCAGCGACAAGAAAAGACAAGGGAATTTCTTCTAGAAAAAGCTGACCGACGGAAAGAACGAGCTGATCGACAGGAAACGCAGAAATTCGAAGTCGGGGATCTGGTCTTGCTGAAGTGTTCTAAACCTTCGGACGCCAATAGGAAACTGATATCAAAATTCTTTAGTCTGTTCCAAGGACCTTATCGGGTTAAGGAAATTGTCAATCCGAATGCTTATCTCCTAGAGGGGGAGGATAGGATCATAGGTGTCTACAACACAAGAAACTTGCGCAGGAATCACACGAGCTCCTCACGTTCGATTTGAACCATACTACAACATGTATCAGTTCCAGTGATAGATAAGGTTATGGTTGTTAAAGAAGGCATAACTAACTGAACCACATCCTATAAATAATCACAATCCTGTAGAAATAGAATTACTCTAGTGCATGAATAAGTAGCTTAGATAAATTCCTTTAATAATTTTTCTCATTATTTCGTAGGATAACCGTAGTATTATTGTGAATAATTGAGTGTGTGAATCTGAGCCATTGATACTGGCGACTCGCGGGTTGCTGGACTGAAATTAGATCACCTTGCCAAATCCCGTCAATTCAAAATCACCTTCTGTGAGGGTAAATTTGCGACACGGCACGATCCATAACTCATTTCAAAATTTGAAAAAAATAAAATAAAATGTTAACGGAAGGGTGAGATGATACACCTCACAAGTAACACTAAGAATGTAAATAGTAAATTAAGCTGCATAATTCAGAGATGATGATGGAATATCTATTGTGCAAGGGTCAGGACCACTTTAATGCGTTGGGATAACTTCAGTGACGGAAGAAGTGACTGTTGGTGGAGTGAACCATGACTGACAAATTTAAAAATTTTAACAGACCAAATTTTTAAATTTTCCGGGGAATGTGGGCTAATGTAATGACACATCACATTAAGTTACATGCCACTTAAGCTTGCGAACTGTTCGACGGTCAAGAGCTGGCAACCAGGCAACTAGCAGGAATGCAAGGACACGCAGACAATGCGTCCACCCTCTCCGCCCGCGCGACCTGTGAAGCGGGGGGGAGGGGGACAAGCGGTGGGTCAGCGGGAGAGAGTGGACTGACCAGAGAGGGCAGACGCTCCAGTAAATTTTCGCGGAGGTGTTAACCGCAAGTTCACGTGCGCGAAACCATTCATTGTGTCGCGTGCGTGGTACCGTCGACCAGTGTTTGTAGGATCGACTCTTGTTCGATCCTATCTTCGCAGTTCGAGTTTGGAGGAGCGGTCGCCGAAGGATCTACCGATTCCAGCATCTAATTGCATGTGAAGGGAAGGCTGATTCCACAACAGGGTCATCAGCCATCACCGGTGCAAGACAACGGGGCAAGTACTAATAAAAACTATTGCGTGTGTTCTCACCACGGCGCCAAACCAGTCAACCCGACACGACCTTTGGGGAAAGAGACTCAAGTTAGCCTAGGCATAAATAAAGTCAAAATCATCATTCTTTGTAATTATGTAGAATAAATGTAAGTGTCAATTCTGCCTGATATTATAAACGTAAATTTTAAACGTTGCCTTGATTGATTCCCATCCCCCCCTATTAAATATTAATTGCTAATTTTATAATGAATAAAACTAATTCCATATTTCTGATGTCGCAATTAGCGTGACACTTCAGTACTGAGGCAGTCTTCGCCAGCAGTTTGTGCCGTAACATTCAACGTAGGTAGTACGCTACCAACAATTCACTTTCGCTATACCGTTTAGGCCGAAATACTTACAAATTTGACAGTTCATGGATAGCAGCTAACATATTGCGTGAACAGGAGTTGCGTTCAGTGTTTGTAAGACTGTCTGTGCTTAAAGAACGACAATAAACCTGAACGTTTACTGTAACCTCTGTTTTATTGCTGGTAGACGACATGGTCCAAATACGGGCTACCACTTTTTTTTTGGCCCTTGTGATTTTACTGATCACTAAATATAGATAATTTTGATGTGACTTGCTTCTATAAACAACACAATTTCATTTTTTTAAATTTTATTGTTTTGGCAATGGTGGGGATCGAAGATAACATCTATAACTAATAGACTTTACAGCCTAAGCAGTCTGGTAACACTGCATAAATAACAGTTACCTGGTGTCAGAAAACGAAGCCATCTCAACAGACGTTTCTTCAGAAAGAGAAATATTTTACCGTCTAACATTGTTCTGCGACTGCCGCAATAGTCACCCATAATAGTGTGGGTTGTCTAGTTTGGGAGGTGTAGAGTATATTGCACGAATTGCTATGTATATCGTATCCCAAATTCGTTTATTCAAGGCGAGTAGAATTACGTCTTTCGGTTTATTATTTATACATCTTTAACTGGCCGAAATATTCAATTTTTTAACCACGGGATCTTCCACTGTGGTGACACACGCTGATCACAACAGCATGGGAACGTGGCGAAACAGCTCTTCTCAACTTCTCCCGTTCCTTCCTACGACTTCTTTTGTAGGATTCTAGTCGACGACAAGTATGCTTAAGGAGATTCGTATCTGACAACGTATGTGACAAATTCTTGTAATAGACGTGCCTGGAAAGTCTTCAAACCAATGAGACTTCAATTACACGACGCATTATCACCTTGCAATTTACCACCGTTATCGGGTTACGTGAAACGGCTAAAATGATTACCATTTAGTTGAGCTTTCTGATATCCTAACATGGACTCGCTCAATCTGGCCAGCATACACAACCCATGTTACATAAAAAAAAACACGCCATTCATGGAGCTACTGGTCCAGCTTCTCGCAAATATATTCCTATGTAGTGTGACAATACACTACATAACACTCCGTCTTACCCAGTTATCAAGATTGGGAGTTAATCTTGATAATTCAGTCATTTATCCCCACTGCTTAATAGTTCAATGCACAAATTTCTTTCAACACTTTCTTTAAATTGATTAGTTTAACAAAATACTTACAATTACAAAAAGTTAACAAGTAGTTTGACATTATCCAAATCACCATCTCATACCCTTTAATGCCAATAGGAATCAAACAAAAATTCACAATACTGATACATGCGTTCAATTATTCCCATATATCCCACACAGTAATTGGATCAGCTAGTGATTCCGAACGTGCTCGATTCTGCAAAATGCCGTGCTGACACACTGGATCCATCATGGCTTCACAAAATTTCCGCGACACCTAAACGCTTCATCAGTACGTAACAAACGGTAACATGAATCATCTGACCAGGCTACCTTCTTACGGTCATAGATGGACCAATCTACGTGTTCGTCTGTCCTGGTAGGTTGCTGACGGCAATGCTTTGCTGTGAGTAGAGCTCTAAATGTCACTGCATGGGCCGCAAAGACAAGTCTTCACTGTGGCAGTCAGCTGACGCACCGATTCGTTGTTGACACTATGACGCCAAATCCATGTATTACTAAAGAAATGTAATTTAGTTTATGAATTTTAATAACAACAGGGGCTTATGCCACAGAGGTGAATAGTGCAGTAGTTTGTAATGATGTCGTTGACGTTAATATACAAGAATGTCTTTAAAATAATATTAATAGAGGAATAAGTGTTCAGTTGTTTCGTTTTTTTGATCTGGTATGACACGAAAAAGAATTGATGTATCTGTAAATAAAAGAAAATGAAATGTTTAAAATACATGTCGTTCAAATAAAGAAGCGTGGATATTTTATTATTACAATATAAAACTATTATTACCATGCGAGAGCACGAATGTACTGTACTGTACTCTCGCAGGAGTCCCTTCAGTTTACGTACGCGACCGGTCACTCCACTACCCGAAGTCAATGAAGTAGTTTTGATACTTCCTTGACAGTGTGGAGTGTTAAATGATAAATTTCATAACCCCATTCGAAATTTCATTCTTCATGCCTCAAGCTCCAAATACGAGCAATCAGCCTCCGATATCTGTTATGTCTAGTTGGTGAGAAACTAATGGGTTCAACAGACAGCAATAAAAAGCATCTACATATCTGTACCATTTCGACACGACTCAGTGGTAGCTTCATATTTGTATCTTACAATGCAAATATTTTTGATATGTCAGTTTAATTAAACTTATAATCTCAACCACCGAGCGTTCATTATGTACGGAAAGCAAAAATTGTGTTTGCTAAAGGGCAAATAAAGGGTCGGCAGGAATTCTAGACCAAAGCAATTCACCACGTGTCATGGAGGCCATTCCAAGAGCGATTAGGGAATCGAACTGCCTTCAGTTAAGAGTAGCTGCGCACGTCGGCACTAATGACTCGTGTCGTGTTTCTGTTCCAGATATAGTTAAATCCATGGACAAGATGGGCCGAAAGCCGTATGAAGCCGCCCGGGAAAATTCAGTTTCATTACAGTTCTCAATTTGCAGTGTGGTGCCGCGTGTCGATTGTGGGGAAGCTGTGTGGTGGAAGATCTTTAATTTAAATAGTAATTTGCAGGAGCTGTGTCGCAAAAACAACTGGGGCTTCGTCGACCTTCGTCCGATGATAGCTGCCAGCTGGAACGCATTTGACAGGTCGGGCGTCCACTACACACCTAGAATGGCGTCCAATGTGGCTGCTAAAATTTGGAACCGCCTTGATATGAATTATTTTTTAGGAACAGTGTGAGGCCCGAGGATCCTTCATTTCACCGAAGAGGATGTGCTGATAACTTAGAAGCTGGTCCCGGTAGTGATGGCGCGAATAATTTTAATATTACAGCTCCAATTACTTCACCCGTTTACCGTCAGAGTGCGAGTATGAAAAATGCTATTTCAGACACAAATAACAATACGAAGCAGCTAAGGATAATGGTACTAAATTGTCGGAGTATTAGAGGGAAAGTAGCGGATTTTCACGCCTCAGTTGCGACTAATGATGTCGATATAATACTAGGAACCGAGAGCTGGTTGACGCCCGAAGTTGAATCTAGCGAAGTATTTGGCCCTCATTTCAATGTTTATCGGAAGGACAGAACTGTCTCAATGGGTGGGGGTGTGTTCGTGGCCGTAAGTAAAACCGTTAATTGCTCTGTCGTAACTGAAACGGAAAATTTTTGCGAGTTAATATGGGTCAAGGTAAAAATTGGCAAAAATTTAAAGTTCATACTCGGGTCATTTTATCGACTTCCGGATTCTGATCTAGCTAACGCGGAATACTTCAGAGAGTCACTTAATAACATTTACAAAAAATTTCAAGGACATAAATTGATCGTGGGTGGTGACTTTAACCTACCGTCGGTTAGGTGGGACACATACACGTTCAGGTTGGGTGGAAGAGATAGGTTAATAACCGAAACGTTCCTAGAATCATTTGCAGAAAGATCTCTTGAACAGATGGTCGAAGAGCCAACGCGGTGCGACAAAGATTCCTCGTCCATTCTGGATCTTTTTCTAATTAGCATTCCTGATATTGTAGATAAAGTTTGTATAGAAGACGGTATAAGTGATCACAAGGCGGTTGTGGTAACGTTAAACTGTAGTCTGAGATTGAAGCATGACAAAGAGAAACTCGTGTTTTGCTTCGATAAGGCAAACGATGCGGGTATGGTTGATCACTTTGCGAAGAATTTTGAAACGTACATGCTAAATACAAATGTTGAGGAACTTTGGTTTAATTTAAAAGAACTAATATGGACCGGTTTAAACCAGTTTGTTCCTAAGAAGTGTATTAAGGTCAGTAATAACTTCCCTTGGTTGAATAGGGAAGTGAAACGTTTGCTCAGGAGGCAAAGGCGTTTACATGCCGCGGTGAAAAAATCGGGGGGCTCATCTAATCGTGCTAAATTAGTCCAGTTGCGTGCGGAAGTGCGTAAGGCAATGCGCGATGCGTTTAAAGAATTCCAAGCCAGGAATTTATCCGAAGATCTCATTACTAATCCAAAAAAGTTCTGGTCGTATATCAAAGTAATAAGAGGCTCTCGTAAGGTTATGCCGTCGCTGATTAAAGAAAATGGTGAATTATCAGAAACAAGCGTAGAGAAAGCAGAAATTTTGAATGATATATTTAAAAAGGCTTTTACGATAGAAAACTCAGAGGAGATACCGATATTTAACAATCATACCGACAAAATTATGAATGATCTCGCTCTTGATGTTGAGGGAATAACTAAACTGCTTATGAATGTAAAAACCAATAAGGCTCCCGGACCAGACGGTATTCCTACAAGATTCTACTCAAGATATGCAAAGGAAATTGCACCGTATTTGATGAAATTGTATACCGTCTCTCTGGATCAGGGAAAAATACCAGCCGAATGGAAGACCGCTATCGTAACTCCAGTGTTTAAAAATGGGAATGTTAATGATCCTCAGAATTATAGGCCGATCTCGTTAACTTCAATATTTTGCAGGATTTTAGAACATATCATCTATTCAAATGTCATGCGGTTCTTGGATGAAGGTGAGCTTTTAAATCCAAATCAACATGGATTCAGAAAAGGCCGATGCTGCGAAACACAACTTGCACTTCTAATTCACGACTTGTGCCGAATTATAGATGAGCAATCCCAGGTTGATTTGGTTCTATTAGACTTTAAAAAAGCTTTCGATACTGTGCCTCACACTAGGTTACTTATGAAACTTCGCGGTTACGGCATATCTAGACAAATATGCGACTGGGTTGCAGACTTCCTGAAGGGCAGAACACAGTGTGTAGTTCTCGACGGTGAGCGTTCATCACTTACTGAAGTGGGGTCTGGAGTTCCCCAGGGAAGCGTGTTAGGGCCACTGTTGTTTCTCATATACATCAATGATCTATGCGACATAATAGGGGGGATGAAAAGATTATTTGCCGATGATGCTATAATTTATCGCGAAATCATAACCCAGGACGACTGCGCTTTGTTACAAGACGATATTATGAAAATAATTGCGTGGTGTAAAGATTGGCAGTTGGAGTTAAACGCTAAAAAGTGCCAAGTCATGCGTGTAAGTAAAAAGGTGACACCATTTAACTATGAATATACGATTAATGGAATTGTCCTTAGAACGGTAAATTCCGCTAAATACCTAGGGCTAACAATTCGTAATAATTTGTCGTGGAATGAGCATATCGAGAATGGAATGGTAAAAGCAAATCGTATGCTCCGATTTCTAGGTCGTAATTTAAATCAATGCACTCAGGAAGTTAAATCGATTGTATACAAGTCACTAGTACGTCCTCACTTAGAGTATTGTTGTTCTGTATGGGGTCCCCATCAAAAGGGGTTAATGGAGGCTTTAGAGAAGGTCCAAAGAAGAGCCGCCCGATTCGTGACAGGTATATATAGTTGGAGGGAAAGCGTAAGTGCGATGTTGAAGGAGTTAGGTTGGGAAGACCTGGAACACCGAAGGCGTTGCTCTCGACGGAAGCTAATTGAAAAATTCAAGACAGATGTATTTCGGAATGACAGTCAGCAAATATTGCTACCAGCAACATTCATGTCTCGAAATGACCATGAAAACAAGATAAGAGAAATCAGGGCCAGAACCGATTCATTTCTGTACTCATTTTTCCCACGAGCGATTAGGGAATGGAATAGAAAGGATTTACCGGGCGAGTAAACTTAAAATCCGACAGGAGTAGCTTTCGATAAAGCACTCCAGCCATCCTGATCTGGGTTTTCCATGGTTTTCCCAGATCACTCCACGCGAATGCGGAGATGGTTCCTCACAATAGCCCATGGGCGCCTCCTGCCATATCCCTTATAACCCTTCCAAAACATAACCCTTTTCGATAGGTGCAATGCACCCTCCGCCACACACTTTTAGTGAATCGCGGAGTAATAATAATAAAATAAAACCAAGGAAGTCATCATGACTCTAAACTATCTGAACGTACTAGAATTTATTGTTCTGCGTCTACACACTAAAATCACTTGCCAATGGAAGAAAGTTAATTGATTCATCATCGCTTCATAATGTGATTTAGGATACAATTGTTAAAATCAGTGTAGTGCGTACAGTTATTACCGCGGGTGGTTGGTGAGCGGTAACGCTCTGGCCTCACATTCTGGTGAACTCGGGCTTGAATCATCATCCCATCATCCATATCTTGGTTTTCATGGTATCCCATATTCACCCCAGGCGAATTCCTGGATGGTTCCATCAAAAGGCCATAGCCGAATTCGTTCCAGTTCCTTGCCCTAGTCCTTTCCCGCCTCAAATGATTATCATGTGATATTGTTAATTTTTATTTAGTACTACACTACTGTTTGTGTAAATTGAAACACCATGAAGGTGATGTATAATTAAAATGAAATTCATACCATAGATTTGGTACATCACAAAACCTACATGACTACAAGCACATAACTGCACAGTACATGCACTTTGACCGTGAGTATTCAGGACGGAGTGAAGCCGCCTCGTATTGCAACAGAGCCTCTAGACGAGGTGCATAGAATCAAAGAGAGCTTGAATATTGGACTGGGGTATTCATTGCCAAGCAGTTTGTAGGTGACTGTGGTTGCAGGAGGATCAGAATGAACAAGCTGCCTACCGACCATATCCCAGACATGTTAGATCGGTGACATGTCATTAGAACGTGCAGACTAGGGAAGCAGTGGTATCCGTTGTTCTACGAAGAAGGCTTGCACATTCCTCGCCCCATGAGATCGGGTATTGTACTTCTGAAATATGGCATGTAAAGCTGGTTCAGGAGGGGCAGCGCCTCGGGCTCTAAAACCTCCCTGACGTATTGACATCTTGTTTCGGAGCAACTCACAATTTAAAGTTAGCTTCCTCTTTGGATTTCCTCTTTTAAGCAATCTCTGATAACTCCTTCAATAATGTTGGTGTGCAGTGTGGAATCGAAAGTGATGGTACGTAGAGCACAAGACACAAGATTTGACATACATCATTGAATTGAACCTGTTGTTAAGTATGAGAACATATTAATAACAAATAGAATGGCTAAGATTCTTTAAAGACAGGGATTATTTTTTAAAAAAAATTAAGGAACATAAACTTATGAATGATGTTTGCGAACCTATTTGTAATAAGAAAATTGAACAATGCTTGGTTAAACGCCGATGCAAGTACATGACGTTCTAATTCCAACAGAAATTGTTGCAATATTAGTGGTAATACGAGGATAAGCAATTCACTGAAATGCTGATATTTTCAACACTGTATAATTAATCTGCAACGGAAAATTCTGAAACATTTAATCTCTGTCACGTTAATTCGATTTATAACAAATGCAGTAAACTTAATTATAGGTTGGCAAAACTAGAATAAAACATTGATTTCACATTTGTATCGTAAACTAGAAACAGAATTCAAGCGCAAGAAGCATAGTTTGATGTTAATAACTGATACTACGTGTTTACAAGGCATGCAGTGTCTGTGTTGTTTTGCTGATGCCCACAAAGCCGTGGCGGCTTATGTATTACCCAGATGACACTGCCCCGCAGTGCTACCAACTTTCCGCAAACTAATATGAACATGCTGCAGCAGCTGCTACTATCTAGCATGGCAACAGGCTTGGATACAACGTTGCCCGGCAATCACCTGTATTAAACTTCAAAACAAACTTGATGAAAACCACTAGTCGCCTAAGCTGTCAGTGCACAAGTATTAAAACTGCATGTCATGACATCTTAATATCAATGTAAACCGTATTATTAAACCATCGGTTGTCTAAGGGTGTAGTGGATGATTTGTGATTATGCTACCACGTTGGACGATTTTATTACAAATCGGAGTGTGGCTTCACTTTGACTTCCTTAGCGAATACATCTGTTTATCTTTTATTTTAAGAATTCTAACTATTGAAATAATTAGCAGACTGTGTGGGTAAACGGTTTAGTATCATAAAGACCGTCCACTTTTATAATATTTCACTTCAATAATATTAGACGCGAAACGATCATTACAATGCATAGCTCAGTACAGTTTACTGTAGAGTTATTAAATAGAATCCAGTGGGTTCAGAATCTTCTTCTGTGCAGCAGTTTAGTAAAAATACAAATAGTTAAGTCAGTTCCGGATATATTTTGTGGACTTAATAACTTATAAACAAATTTATTATTTCTACCGAATTTCTTCGTAAAAATGCTTACTGCGTTCATCAAAACATTTTATGCTCTTAAAACACGACGCTGCTCTTATGTCATGCAAAGTAGGCAATAGTTATGGTTTTCAGATATACGTTAAGATAACGAAACCATTTTAATTACATTTAATTACCTATTAAACTAATTATGCAAATTATAAAAAGGATATGATTGATACCTAAGACGAATTATTAATCGGGATTTTATGTGTGACAATTAAATATACGGTAAGTTTCCCAAAATTAATGAAACATTCACCAAATTCTAATAATTTATGCTGTTATATTTGTCGCCATATTATCTTTTCACATTAACAGCGCTTCATTGTACGAAACATAGATTTTATCGAATGCTTTGGAAGTCAGGAACGGTAATCATCAGATTTTATAAAAAACATACGATGTAATGAATTAATACGAGATTTAGTAAGCAACACAATACGTGTCCACAACCCTTGAACAGAAGCATTGTCTTAATAATGAATTTCCCGTCGTTAACGTATCTGGAGTCCAATAGTGAACTGAATGTAGGTGTAGCGAAAATATTATAACGAATTTCGTGCTTTATTGTTTCGGTAAGTAAATAATGTTGTAACTGTTATAAAAAAAAGGGTGTGATTTATTCACTCAGCACCAGAGAATTAAGGTTTTACAAACATTTTTAATAACGCAGTTAACACGAAAAATGTGTTTCGCCCTTTTCCTAACACAAATAAACTATTATTCTTTCACTCCACACGCTGTTTACAGTTCTTAGTCGCAGAAACAGAGGGAGATTTACCTCCCCACATATTTTTTTTATGGGAAGAGTAATTTAACTTGCTGTTGTAGAAAGGGGAATGCGATAAATCACGTTCCTCAAAGGAATGTTAATACCTTGAAGAATTCTAAAGCGACGCTGGTGAACCTCACTTATAAATCACAGCTCTTGGTAGAGCTCCTGTTTGGGCGACTTTTTACGGCAGTGCTGCTACAACCCTTGCTGAAAGTATTTTAATTATTAAAATACCACTTCCCTCTGCATCATAAATCGTGTTATATTAAGTGGTACGTGGGTGTCTCTGACAAATTTTGATGATTTTCTAGCTCTGTTGACATAATGCATTCAGTGCTAAATATGAAATTTTATAAATTCAGTTCAGTCACAACATAATAATAGTAATAATAAAATGCATTTACATTCAGTTTTGAAGACAGGGAATTGTGCGATGGACCAATTGTTAATGTCTGCTTTACCTTTAATTCGAAAGTTTATCCGTGCAATCGTAGTCTCACAAAACCACTAGACTTCAATCAAGAAATTACTGTATAAGAGTAAAAACTATTTGATGCAAACAGTTTGCACCTTTTTCGTATTAATAATTGACCATTTTACTTGCAGATCACACTGTTATTTGTAATTCCGTACCAGTCATTACAATATTCGCAAATAAACCCCACAAAAATGTAACTTTCTTTGACTAAGAGCAGCAACTGTGATAGGTTAAAATCCCGCTTGCGATTTTGATTACGGTTTACAGGTTTATGTCCTACTTGTAATCACAGTGCTCATTGTTGCTATATCCGTTTGTTATCTTGTGGAAACTACTCGTTTAGGATGTTGGGTGACATTACAATTTTTAAAATATTATACGGAAAATTTATTGAATGTTTTACTCGTTCTCTTCAGTTTTCGTAAACATTGTCACACTATCTCTATATTTTGTCACATTGTTTAGATGGTCAAAGAAAACGATGGTCTTGTAAAGAAAGGTCTGTTAAAGTATGCAACTGAAGTTTTACACAGGAGTAACCAAAGTTTATTTATAACTCTTCGCCATGCTCAGAGTACTTATCATAAAATTGTAAAAATTTGTGTCCATACATAAAAATTGTTTCAAAAGAGTAATAGCACTCTTCTAATGACAGACACGTAAAAATTGTAAAATTTCGAATTTTTGTCTATCTATCAGTCTGCCCGTGTATCAGACAAAAACTAAGCTTCGAATGTTAACGAAACAGTACATAGCGATAGCTTATGTTCTTGTTTAGGTAGTTATACACTTTTTACGAACATTCGTAACGTAATTCCTGATGATACAGAGGCCAAAATGGCGAATTCTGACATTTTGTGTTATGTCCATGCCTCACGCAAAACTAATGGAAAGATTTTAACGAAATTATTTCTGGTGATAATTTATGCATTTGGTTAAAATATAGACTACGTTTTATTCAGATTAGAAACATATTTTACGATGATACAGAGGAAAATATTGTAAATTTTGAAAAAAAATCTGTCTGTCCAAGCATTTATTTAAAAATAATCAACGGATCTCGCCATTCCGTTGATTTACGGACCTTCAAACACGATTTGACCTGGCCGTCCCCCTAAAGTTGCCGCACGGGATTGACCCTCCTAGATCCGGCACTGATAGTGATAGCATATGGTATACGTAAACACAATCATAGAATTTGGTATTTATGTCCATCTGTGGACAGATCAAGTAAAAAGTAAAGAACGGATTACAACGAAACAACACACAGTGAAAAATTATGTTATTGGTTAACATAGGAACACTTTCTATGCCTGTAACTGCGTGGCTGACTAAGAAAATGTTACAAAATCCAAATACCTCAGAACAATTTGAGTGTTTAATTAACTGTAACACATAGAGAGTTTATATACTAACTAATAATTCCCACAGAATAAAGGATAACGTAGTGATGTTTTGTATAGATACATATGTGTTCTCTTACTATCATATACAAGAAAATGGTTTCAACATTTGCCAACATTGATGGTTTATCTGGTAATTAACAGCACAAATCTCAGATTCCGCGTGGACGAAGTTGCTGGCACAGCTACTTCACAATACCGTTCAGAAATTTCCTGAGCGAAACTCAAAAATAGTGTACTCTATATCCAGAACGGAGATAGCACGTTTACTAATATGTTGTTATTTCTGAGCCCCGTAAAAAAGTTGAACTGTACCTATTAACTGAAATCTACGAAACTACCTACGCAAAAACGTTTAAAATTATAAGCTCGATGTTAAGATTTTTTCTTTCCTGATCCAAAAGTGAATTTTCAGATTTACTATTTATAATTAATTTTTCCCAAATGAATTTTCTTATGACTACCTAGGTCTACACTCGTATAAAACTACTGACAGAATATTTGTTTATGCCAGAGAAGACGTGCAAAAGTAATAGATTGGGGTAATCACTGAGAAAGATTTTGTTTACTAGTAGTAAGTAAGCAAAGATAGCACCAGATATCGCAAAGATCACACGAACATGAAAATAATTTTATTTGATCGTCTGCTTGCAAATATTAGTTTCAAGATTGTATATATCGCAAGTAAAACAGACTTAAATTGTGAAACGTACGTAATATCCTGATAAAAACAAAATATAATTGTTTGTGTGCTCGTTTTAATTATTATTTTTTTTTTGATCAACATTATTTGTAATGAAGTAAGTGAACAAAACTGCAATTTTGAATAAAAGTAAAAAAGTCAACTAATTGTAATATCTTCAAGTGCCATGATCGAAAGCTGTGGTTTTTATTAATGGATGTGCTTAAGCAGAAATGTCATTGGGAATAGTGGGAATTTTTTGTTTAAATGTTTTTGATGTTTAAAGCAAAATGCATAGTACCTTCAACCATTAATTGCAATGGGGACCCTGAAAATCAATGTATTGGTTTATTCCACAAACACGCTTAAAAGTTGTGTAAAAAACGGTGACGTTTATGTATTTTAAGTATAGCGTCCAATTGCACTCAGTCTTCAAAACACCATTAGATGATTAAAGGTAAGGTAAAATATAAGATCATCTTTCAGTCGACTGAGCTTACATTTTGCTGTTATACGTTGGCGGTATGACGTGAATATAATGCCGAATAATATGAATTACTTTTCAGAGAATGCTGGAAAACAATTACGTCAAACCAGTATTTTCTGTGTGACAGACTTTCGCAGATATACTCAAAAATAAGAAACATTTTTTTTACGGGCATCAGGTATAGGTTTTCTACATATATTGTTAGCCATTGATGTTTCACTCTTTTTGAAAAACCAAATGGTAATAATCCGGTAGAGAATGGAGTAGGACAAACGTGACGAGTTTGATGAACGTGTTTTAGATGACAATGTGATGAATTGTTGCAATTACGTTGCCCATAAAAATATATATTGCATACAGAAATGATATTCAAAGTAGCTTAGAGACGTGACAGTTCTGATTTTCTATCATCACTAGTAATTCGTAAAATTAATACTGTATCCTTGTACTGGAACTATGTATTGACTTTATAAGAATATATTTAAATTTTTTTCTTCTGTACGCCACCTCTCAGATAGCACTAGTTCAAGCTGAATGAGCCCCGAGTCAATATACAAACGTACAGATATTTGTTTGTAAACAATGCTCCTAGTTAAAATAAAAATTGTTGCCTCTTCAATAACTGTCACTGTGAAATTATGGGTTTATGTAAACACACACTTATGTCAGATATAGGAGTTATGGAAACAGAACTCGAGGAAGACATTAAAACTGGGAAATTTACTAAATTATATCCAGTTTTTACCTATTCCATCTTCAGTAAGGTTGGTACTGAGTCTATCAAACAACACTATTTCTAGACGGTCGGGCAGGCTACATTTCTTGAAGATATCTGTTCCAGAAATTTCGCCCGGGAATTTTTTTTTTTTTCGGTTGCGCACTATCATAGACATGTTACTTTCTCTCCTTAGAAAAGCACCGTCGTTTTCTAGTCTTCTGGTCATCCTTGTTATTACATCGAAGAATTTTATTTGCATATAAAGTTTCTTTTCTTTTTTCGTGTCACATTATCAGTGGTGAGATCCTTGATTCTTCCAAAATTGTGAGTGGTAAGCATATTGGATAACGTAGATGTCATGTCTTTGAATCAATTAAGCTGTGTTAGGTCTGTTCAGCATCGATCTGTTTGCATGAAGTATGCCAAAATGAAAATTATACTAAGAGTCCAGAGATATGATGCTGTGGCAGGTGTATAACCCTGTGTTCAGTCCCTCCAAAGGGGATTTCGTAACACATTGTAACAGACCAAAGTCCCAACTGAAGGGTAGGAGCCTCACGACACCGATGCGCTTAATATTTGGTTACGACAGTAGAATAATGTGTTATTAACTAATGCATTTTTGTCATTTGCCAGTAGTACTTAGACGTTTTATGTGGTGCGTAATTAATTGAATGAAATTATACCGCAGCAGAACAATAGATTCCTCGTCCAATTATCTTTGTTTTTTTAATTTTCCTATTGGCCAAGTTGAAAAATAGTTACCTCAGAGGCTGGTTCCAGAAGCGACCGTTGCCGGTAATAGGGGAAGCTGAATATCAAGGTTACAAGAGTTTGTAAACAGTTCCTGGTCTGTGGCCAGAGAGAACGCCGCTGACTTCCACCAGCAATTTTTTCTTGGTTCACGAAATTGAAAGTAGAAGATCGAAACACTCTTTCAGCTGCCACCCACACTCCGCGCGTTCATGCCAACTTCAGAAATAATCAGACGGCCACTTTGGGATATTTCGGTAGTGGTTCTTTCCAGTTCATTAGCTGATACCACTGAAACGGCGTAACTTAGCTTCCTACACTATTACCTTCATAGTCATAGCCGTACTAATTATAATCTGTAGGAATTCTAACACCTGATGCAACAAGATGAGCCTCTTCGTTACAGCACTGTCCAGTTTCTGATCAAGGTCCCAACAGAAAGCTAACTTGTGGTAACGGCTCTTAGTAATTACCATTGGTATCTGAAGTTATATTAGTTACTACGATTTTACCGTCACTTTCTTGAATAAAAATATTTATTCTAATTCGCGAATCAATTCTCGCTGTAACCGCAAAACGCATCGTCAGTGGCAGAATAGTTGAGCATTTAATCCCAAATTTATATAACCTTATCTTGATAAATATCCCGAAAAAGTTGGGGAAATTTTACATAGTATATATGAACTCCGGGTTTCAAACGTGACGTTCAAGTGCTAACGAACAGGTAGACGTTATGACTACTTGCAAGGCAGAAAAAAATATTAATAGTCCGACGTGAGGTAACCTTATTTACTCTCTCAAGGGCTGACTGCCATCGACAATGAACTTTTTAATCAAGCCTGAATAGATTATATCCATGTCAGCTTGTTTCCGTTTTATATTAAAAAATTATACTAGCCTTTAAGAGCTAATTAGAAATCTTTGCATTTTCCAGTTTTATTACGACAACGCGCCAATTATTTATAGTTAAAATATTTCAATAAATCAGAATTCTATCACAGTTAAGTCATGTTATTTCAGCTTTTAACTAATTACGAATGCAACATTTTCGCAGAATGTGTTACTCCGCTTCCACGCCAGTCTTAGGACTGTACGGTGCGGCGAAGACGATATAAGACGGGGAAGAGAACTCACGGCCATAGACGGTGTTTTAGCGGGTTTTTCTTGTAAATCACTTTACAAAAGCGTGAGTGGTCTGAAAAGTTAAACGAAACGACGTCCGCATGTTTAACATTTAAATGACAACATTTACCTTTATTCACTTCCTGTAGAGATTAACCAGAGTGGTCTTGAAAAGCAACTATGCGACAGATTATCGCCAAAATGAGAATGTGGGCACGGCTAAAACTAAAATAATCTCAACAGAGATGGTGATAATATTTATGTGCTTCAACAAACAACTATGACTTATGGCTTTTCGCCTCGTTGACGTCGCGGTTTTTAGAGGTGCAAAAAACCTGGGGACAAGGAACGGGAAGGAATTCGGACATGACCCTTTGAAGGAAGTATACTGGCATACGCCTGGAGTGATTTGGGGAAACCATGGAAAACCCAAATCTGGATGCCCGGAAGGTGATTCGAACCGGCGCGGCCTCCCGAATGCGAAGCCAGAACGTTAACCACTTACCCACCACGCTCGGTCAAACAATTATAAATAAGAGCAACTTACGAAGCTGAAATGATGGCTAAATTAAAACAGAATAAGATAAGCTGTCGTATTGCCACTATTATTAACAGCTCGCAGTAAAGAGTCTAATTCTCATAGTGAATTGTTTGTTAGCAGGCTGAAAATGTCTAAACCTTACGCGCGGTTATGTGTGCGATTAAAATGACTTGTGGAAGCAAGACTGGGCGATTCTCGTGTGTTGCTTCATTAAGTTTCAATGACTCATGGATAACTGCATTGGCTTGATTTTCGGAAGCATTTTCCCAAAATGGTTGGATGGGAAGTAAGTACATCTTCAATGGTTTGAAAATTCTTTGGTGAGTAACTATTGGTCAATGTGGGTGTTGTGGACTTATTTCGTCAACATTTAGAGCGAAAAATAATGGTTCAATGGCCGAGTCCTTGTGGTAAGTGGCATTGTAGCTGAGTTCTTATCCTCTCACATGACTAGTAAAAAAATTCTTTCAACATATTACAATACGGCAAATGGTTTTCAGAGCATACTAATCCTGAAAACTGTATTAAATAACACATTTAGATCCATATTTAATACCTCATTGGTAATAACTGAGATTTGTACGTGCATAACATTGTATGGCATAAGAGATAAAGCATCACTCGTAGGTCCATAAGACGTGCTGTATATTCAGTTGGTAAAGTGAACATGAACTTCGACGAAATTTTCTGCGAAACTGAACGAACCCTCTGGCCCATAGTAACCGAAATAGTATGAGATGGACAGAGCTTGTCTTTTGTCAAAAGACCGCAGTCTTACAGCGAGTTTAGGGAGGTAAATGAGAACCTGTACTTCCAAGAATCCCACATGCTATCCAGTTAGCCCAATAACTACCTTTAGGCCTGTCTACCATGAAACCGAATTTCATTCAATGGTCGTGATTTTCCACTTGGATTTCAAATCACATCAATAACTTTTACTACACAGTAAAACTTTTAAAACATTGTTTAATAGCTGTTTAGGACAAACATTTAATATCTTTGTTAAGGTTGAAACCAAACTTAGCGTCTGGAACTAATATATCATTACTTAAACTTAAAGTCGAAAGGTGTTCAAGTAACAAACCATAAATTAGGAGAGATTGAAGGAGATAAAACTCTACATTACCTCCAAAAATTCGAATAATGATATACACCTTTAATTTTAAACTACAAACTTAAAGTGATTCTTATTGACGCCCAAATAATTTTTTATATACTATGTGCTACTTCTGCAGTCAGATAAATACTTAGACGGAAATTCTAATTACTGTCAGTAGAAATTTCTACGCTGAGCAAGGGCTTAATGCTGAATTAGGAACGAGAATAGAAACCAGACCACAGAACGTTAATCTGTTAATTTACGTCACTTGTTCACTTCACTTCCAATCAAATACATCCAAGAAGAATTTTTTTAAATAATTTCTGCACCTTTATACTCGCACCATTAGATGACAATCTGTTAGAAAGGAGAAAAGAAGAGGAAGTACTGAAGGCATAAAGAGCTTATTGAAATTAATACCCAAGGGATGCAAAGAGCATTATTTGAGAGGTACTGTGTCTGGCACCAGAAATTTTAATTACTTAACATCAGTGTCGGAATAGGCTTTCATCGTGAGGACGTATGTTTGGGCGAGGGTACAGATTTCCTAGCAGAGTTTGGCCGGAACCGTCCACTTTCCTTCAAAATACACTTCACCGAGAACTCACAGCCTAATGGTTCCCGCAAGTCCTTTGAAGTCGGCCTACGTGCGCTTTGCAATTCATACGAATGCGGCCGGCTGCAGTGCGGTACAGACTACCTTGCAGGCAGTGGCCTCAAAGCCCACCCCAGCCCGTTTGAAGTGCCTCGCATTATTTTCTCGTGCCCACTCATCGTGTAATGAGGTCTCGCTGTGTTTGCCGCTGGGTCAACACAACGCCGACTTATTAAGCTGAAATTAATGTAAAAAGGCCAGGACGAAAGAAAATATTGGAGCCATATGTTAGCTGCTATTCTGAATCGTGGCAGGGATAGACGAATGGAAAAAGAGAGAGTTAATCACCCAACGTGTACCACCAAAAACAAATTGATATCTTTATCCTCAGGGCTTCATTACGACAGAAGCTAACGAAGTCGAACAAAAAAGAACTAGAATGTTGCATACATACAGCTGCACTCAAGAAAATTAAATCACGACATCTATTTCGTAATTAGCTTGATGATGTATGTGAATGTTGGATAACACAGTTGAAGTACATCTCACACAATAATCGATATACGGACGAAATGGTTTTGAAATGTTATTTGCGAGAAAAGAAATGTGGAGTATTAATGAGCAAAATCTTATTAATCAGTTTACAGTTTTATTGAAAATCTACACTGAAAAATTGAAAAAAAAATCATTAATGCTTTACGTCTCTCTAACGTCGGCATCATTAGAGGTGAGAGGAAATTGGAGACTAGCAAGAAATTCTGGCACAGCATTTACAACAAACCATCTCGACATTCGCCTGGAGTAATTTCGGGAAACCATGGAAAAACAAAACACGGCAACTGGACGAAGATCCGAACATATCTATTGGATCACTTTCTATATATCATTACATACTCTCCAAGTTTATTTCTTTTTTAAAAATGGTTTCTTATTACAAACATATAAGAACTTCAGCCAAATTTCCTAAAACAGTTAATTGTAGACGTTAAAACACCTTACTTACTCCCACTCGCTTCACGGTACTATTTGGAGCTGGATGGCACTGATATTTTTAAATTCAAATACTCTTAAGATTATGAGGCCTAAAATTAATACTTAAGAAAGTTTATGCAAATTATATCGTCCCCATGTCTCATTGCATTGGTCTCAGTGAAGGGCATTTGAATTTTTACAGTGAGCGCTATTCGCGTTTTATACTTGAATTAAATGGTATTAGTACGTTTATGAGCCCCGGAACAATGCATCCACGATAATAGCAGAGAATTTTGAAAACAAGCATTGAATAGAAAAGCGGTGACGGAATGCTATAGTATACCACCATTAACATTGAGATTGTACATACACAGACCAAATAAGAAAATGAAACAGAAATTTAAGTGATGAATAAATTTTATGGTTGGAAAATCAATATTCCGTGATTTAATGATTCTGATGTATTAGAAGATGAGAAAGAGAAACTACTGAATAATGTGAAAGAAATGTATATTGTTAAATCCAGAAGAAAGAAAAACAAAGTTCATTAAATGTAGCTGTTGTGATAACAGTAAAAACAAGGTATCGCACAGAAACAGATCTATCAGAACGAGCAATCTATTACTATTGGAGAGGAAGTTAGATTGCAACTGATAGCTGATGAGAGAATAGTATTAGCTTGATCGGTATGCAAAATGTTTTTTGGTTGGCGTTCGAGCTGATTTAAGACGTTACCTTACCGACTACAAAGAAATTTTCAGCATACCAATCATGTAAGCTAGTTGTGCAGATGTGGATTGTATCTGCCCTGTACGGACGATTTCCCCACACACAAGTATTGGCGGTGCTGGACTGAAGGAAACATGTGGAGTAATGGCAGATTGTACGAAACCAACAAAAACCTTTAAATTATACAAGTGCATTTATCCTCCTAACTTCGGAAGGGACAAAACAGCCGACAAAGAACGACTACAAGTAAACACAATTCTAATACATTTATTATATGGACATGAACCTATGAAGTCAAGGCTTAAAGTTAGGAAAATCTTTTAAAGTGTAATCACACAAACATCAAAGCGAAAGAGGAAGCTAAGGACAAGCTGAAACCTATAACATCAAAGACGAACACACACACGCGAATCTTCTGCCTCATAACCATTGAAAGATTCTGCAGGTTAAGCACAGTAAAGTGAATCTTGTGAAATATGGTATCACCAAAAAGATTTTCATTGTTATTATTCTAAAATGCACAATGAGTTACATGTTTTGATTGTACACTAAGTAATTAAAAAAATAAAACATGGTAATCTGTTCAGTTTAGAGCATAACGAAAAATATATGATTTATTACCATCAATATAAGCGAAATGATAGTGAGCAGTTTATTTCCACCATATTTTGTTACAAAGATACTTACCGTAAATTTTAAAATTATACTTTACCTATAATGATGACTTGTTCGTCAGATAGTGAAATTAATCTCATTAGTTAAATTACGCAAAAGAGGAAATCATTTTCACCTTCCTTTTCATTAGGCATAAATTCCAACAAAACACCGCATTTAACAATAAATCATCATATCACACGACAGACATAGCGTACCCGCCCAGATACGACAATGGTTCTGGGTCCTTGTTTCGAGAACGGTATAACGTGTAATGGAGGAAATATACTCCAAAAAACTCCAAAGACTCTGAAAAGACTCCAAAATAATCTTTAACTCAAGAAGAAGAGAGTCCGTAAGTTCATAGCGATTCAGTGATTAGCAGAATAACATTTCTCAGTATTTGTATCCAATAATACGACTTGACGTATTCACTGAGAGTAGTTTTCCAAGTTTAGCTGATCCAGTCACAGAAATAATAGATTCTGAACTATTCGTTTAGCTAAAAGTAAAATTAATATTCACCTCAACTGTAAAGAAAGAGAACTGAACTGATATCGTGAAAATGAGAAGCCATTCGGTCTTGAGAAACAGTCTGTAAGAAATTATACACTGGTTAAGATGTTGCAGATTGAGATGCAATATAACATCGACTTCCAGTCAGGAAGCTGTGATCTTATGAAGACTGTGATAGTTGCAATGAGCGCATTGTCTCTACTGTTCGTGCCGTCAGACGATATTCGATACTGCGCCAGATTCAAGCAATAGTATTCATACCACCATTACTACAATGTGTTTACCGAGCGGGGCGGTGTAACGGTTAGCGTGCTCGCCTCGCATTCGGGAGGACGGCGGTTCGAATCCCCGTCCGGGCATCCAGATTTGGGTTTTCCATGGTTTCCCAAACCACTCCAGGCAAATGCCGGGATGCTTCCTTCAAAAGGCCATGGCCGAATTCCTTCACATTTCTTGCCCCCCATCCTTGCCCCCCCATCCTTGCCCCCCATCCTTTCCCGTCTCTAAAGACCTAGATGTTAAGAGACGTAAAGCAGTTAAAAAAAATACAATGTGTTCTGTTCCGCTTGTTGTTTACACCAGTTTGGAGGTTGTAAAATTATTTGTCCGTATTCTTCTCCTTTACTTACTTACGATATGGCATCTCGTCTGTCACGGAACGCCACGTATAATCTTTGTACTTTTTACTAACCTTCTTGTTAGTAAAAGGTGCCAATACTTCTCTTTTATTCCACCAAAAGAATAAAAATAACCATCAAAACATCCACTTGGCTTTTTTATTATAATTTACATTAATAATTGCATCCTTCTGTTTACAGATACAACTCGCAGTTATTTTCTAAGCGTACCTCCCTGCATACTACTCTCATCTCTTCTCCTTTCCCAAAGATCTTCCTCCTCCTGTACTGTCCAGAGATTTTCATGTACTTTTCATCTGGTAATAACGCTGCTTGGAATTCTTTGATACAATACTTAAGACATAATAATAACCCGATATAAAACACTTTTAACAACATACACATATAATCAGTTTACATTAATCAGAAACAAAATAGTGATTCGAATATCAATAAAAACTTCCCATTGAAATAATATAAAACAAACATTAATTATTAATTATTTAAAACTAAGAGGCTGTGTATTCTTACACATCCCCTCGGCCAATTTGTCACCAAAAATTTGTCAAATTTTTGTGTGATTTATCATCACACCACTCACCCATACATACATTTTCAGCCATACTTACATTCATTCACACCCCCGGTATAAGTTCAGATCACATTTTTTTTTCTAATCCCAACAATTCCTCTGCTTCAATATTCTCATGTGTCACTCCCTCTTCATTTTCACTTTCCCTATCGTTGCATCTTCCTTGCACTTTCCGCCACCTTTCTTCCACTCGCACCTCACAATGTTGTGGCCCTCGTGGTACATATCGAGCCCTTTCTTCTTTTTCACCTTGCCTCTGGTTGATTCATTCTTATCATCTTCTCCCACTGTATTGTTCTTTATTAGCCAACTTTTTATCTCATTTTCTTCTTCAATTTCTTCGTTAGTCGCCACTCTGTCCCTCGAAAGTACGTAGTCTCCATTCTCTTCTTCCTCGCTAGTCTCTTTTTCACTTTCTTCTGCATCTTCATAATCTTCCCCATCTTCAATAATTTCGTCCATTTCTTTCGCCCCCAACTCATAATTTCCCTCATCTTTATCCGTGAAAGTAGAAAGCATTTCACTCTTCCTCCTGGTTTCTTGGTTTATTTTCTGGTCACCGTTTTCCCATTCTTTCATATTAGTTTGTACCAGTGAAATTTCATGTTTGGCTTCTTGAATGTCACTCACCATTCACTGTTTATCCCTCTCTGCTCGTCCAGTGCTATCTTCACCGACTCCTCGCGGTTCTGCTGTTCTATCTGTATTAACTTTTGTACCTTCTTAAACATTAAATCTTCACGTTGAGAAATATGCTCATGTACTTGGTCTATCTGAGAGTTTATTTCATGAGAAATATTAGCTCTTTCCTTTCTCCATTCTATTATCGTTTGTTGTTGATTATGATTCATTTTCTGCATTTCGCGTTTTGTTTCTATCTGTTCTCTCATAATCATTGCTAACATTTCCTTTATGGAATTACTGTCGTCATTCCACGGGTTTTTCCCCGCGATGCCAGTTGTTGAATCATCATCACCATCCAATTCGGTAACTGCCCGCTCCTCAACTAATTCCGAATCTTTTCCATTCATTGTTATTTACAAAATTTTCATCACTTCACAAAAATCATACACAGAGAGAGAAAAAAAATCCGGTGTGGATTTCGAAAAACGAGAAATATCAATTAACGCAGATTTTTCTGACTTACAACGCCGTATTATCACCAACAGCACACACATTATCTGTACATAAATCTTTAAAACTATCTTTAAGAACATGTATGCGTAATTAAATCTTATATTTTAACATTATACTTTTAATCAATTTCTCTCTTTTAAATTTATCTTTCAAGTCTTTACTCAAAATTAATAACTTTGTCTTCCATTCACAATATCTAAAACTGTTTTTTTCTTCTCCTACCATTCCGAAGATTACAGGCTTCTTTTATTACGAGCTAAATAATTAGCTCTGTGTCACGGTCACAGTCGCCACGTGTAAAAATTATTTGTCCGTATTCTTCTCCTTTACTTACTTACGATATGGCATCTCGTCTGTCACGGAACGCCACGTATAATCTTTGTACTTTTTACTAACCTTCTTGTTAGTAAAAGGTGCCAATACTTCTCTTTTATTCCACCAAAAGAATAAAAATAACCATCAAAACATCCACTTGGCTTTTTTATTATAATTTACATTAATAATTGCATCCTTCTGTTTACAGATACAACTCGCAGTTATTTTCTAAGCGTACCTCCCTGCATACTACTACTCATCTCTTCTCCTTTCCCAAAGATCTTCCTCCTCCTGTACTGTCCAGAGATTTTCATGTACTTTTCATCTGGTAATAACGCTGCTTGGAATTCTTTGATACAATACTTAAGACATAATAATAACCCGATATAAAACACTTTTAACAACATACACATATAATCAGTTTACATTAATCAGAAACAAAATAGTGATTCGAATATCAATAAACACTTCTCATTGAAATAATATAAAACAAACATTAATTATTAATTATTTAAAACTAAGAGGCTGTGTATTCTTACAGGATACACAGCTAAAACAAATCTAGACCGAATCCAAGTTATTCAAAATCGCGCTCTGAAGAGAGCCCTTCATCTCGACTGCAGATTTCCCACAATAGCCCTTCATGAAGCCGCAGGGCTACCAACCTTAAAACAACGATTTAAGGATCTTGCTGTCAAATTTTATAATGCAGCCCACAAATCTAACAACCCACTAATCAAGGACATGCGGAATTATCCGGTTGGAATAGGTCCACACATCGGACTTATCTCACTTCTTCAATAAACCCCCAAACCATCTGAAAATATCTACGCCAAACGTTAAGACACATCCAGCAGCCTGAAGCAAGAACCCATCTATAAGACTAGGAGTAAATGTCGCAAGACAAACATTCCACCCTACTCTGCCCAAGGAGGAAATGGGCAGCTAATGGCGAAATGGAGGACGGAAGGGGGGGGGGGCATGGGGCTCCAATAATGATGAAATGACGTAATTTATGGATGGCCCTTTATGCACCTCTTGCCGTGACTAACCTAAATAGATAAATGGGACCCACCGTTTAACGTGGAATCAGATTCACGGCAGCGTTCTGGTGTACTTCACAACCACAGAGCCAGCTGTATCACAGGTGAATGTAGCGTTAAGAGCCTTTGAAAATCAGAGCATAGACCGGCTAATATCTGCGGACTTGTCGATCTGAAGTGAGAACTTCTGACTGTTGTTGATTTTCTCTTTCGTATCGTATTCAATATGACGGGACATATCGATAACTCGGCGATTGATGGTGTCAGCAGAAAGAGGAATTTTTGAAATTTCACTAGCAGATTCTAAACTCAGAATTATTCTCACCATCTCTTTACAAACAGGTTTTAACATCGTTTAAATTACTCTATGTGGTTTCTTGGTCTTTACGATAAGTTCGGCTGCCTTATAACTAGCTTCCTGTACTTCTTCGAAACACATACTGTAGCGGTCATGAACGTTGTTTTTTAATTATTTTCAAACAACCGACGAAAATAATTGACATCTTTACTTGACAGAGAAGTATGTTTTCTTGACAAATGTCGTTTCAATTTACTGGACTCAGTCACTTCCTGATCGCCGTACCGGCAACATCGTTCCGAAGCGAGTCAGCGAGTGAAACTTAGCTACAGTTGAGTGCGCCACGTTAAGTTCGTCGGACAACACACGAGTTAGAAGTTGAAATATTTTTCGTGAACCTAAGAGTG
>JARYHS010012635.1:0-10276 GCA_031002005.1 Vandiemenella viatica | reverse complement strand
ACAGTAAACATTCCACATTCGCCGAACACCTCATAGAAAATGTGCATTCACCAAAAAAACATAAACACAGATACGCAAGTTCTCACTAATAACAACCACAGACACTACACACTCACTACACAGGAAAACCTATATATTCAGAAAGCAAAAAATGAAGGCAAACAGGTAAACCTCACAAATAAAACGTTACTCAATTTAATATACCCAAAATGGACAGACAAAACAAAATAATCACAAACTCCACAAACCCCCCCACACATATACATCACACATAAATATAAAACACACTAACAAAATCATCACGCATACACACACTTTTTAAAACTCGCACTATCGGACGAGACATGACATATACAAACCAAATGGCCACAGCAGACAACCGAAGGACGTAAAAGCGCTCCAGAGACAAGACATAAACCATATATGGGCAACCCCCAGCCCCCGGGCCGGATCCGGCCCTCCGCCAGCTTCAATCCGGCCCGCGAGAGATACAGAAATTTCAAATAACGCCCAAAAAAATCTGTATTTATCCAAATCATAAAGACTAAAATCGGTAAATAATATTATTAAGTGTACGCAGTGGAACACCACAGCTCGAGTCAGTAATGAGACAATCAGATAAACATTTGGGAAGATGCTCGATGACCTTGAAACACTCCAGGCTCGACTGTTATTCATAACACCCAACTCTGACCGCTTGCATCGCATATTCGCGTGCGATCGAGAGTATTCTAGTTGCTTGTTGCGGGTAATATATAAACCACTCAGCGCACGTGTCAACAATCTATAAAGATGTCTTGTTTAAAAAAGCGGAAAGTGGACACAGAATGTCGTCAATTCCAAAACAAATAGACTGATGATTATTTTTTGTTTCATGCACAGTGGTAAACCTTTGTGTTTGTTGTTCAGTGAAACAATTTCTGTTTCAAAAGAATACAATATGAAGCGGCATTACTCCAGCAAGCATTTCGCTCAATATAATTTACTTACGGGCCAGTTAAGGAAGGATAAAATTATTAAAAAAACTTATTACCGATTTATGGAAACAACAACAAATGTTCCATTCACAAAGATCAAATCTAGACAGTGTTGTTATAGTTAGTTCCAAAATAGCGAAAACATCGAAGTCATTTTCAGAGGGAGACTTTGTTAATGAGTGCCTAGTAGATGTTGCAGAACGTTTGTGCCCAGAAAAGAAGAAAGAGTTTGAGAAGTGAGCTTATTGCGACGTACTGTTGTTCGACGTATAGATATGATGGCTACTGATGTAAAAAATAAAAATACAAAAATAAAAAAAATAAAAAAAACATTTTCTGATAGATGGCACATTTTCAAGCATTTTCGAATGCTTTGGATGAGAGTACAGATTTATCTGACACAGGTGTTCGAGGTGTTAATGAAGAATGTAATGACAGAGGAATTACTGGCTTTACGACCGCGACAAGGGACCACTACTGGAAAAGATATTTTTGCCGAGATGCAAGGGCGTAGCCAGGATTTTGTTTAGGGGGGGGGCAGGCAAGAGAAAACTGATAATATGTATGCTAAAAAAACTTTTATTAATGTAATACATATATATTGAATTAATTGAATAATTAATATTATTACATTTTAATTAATTATAATTTAATTAATTAGTATATATAACTATACCAATAATAATTTTCGAGCTACTTCATCTGCTATTTTATCACAATTTTCTTGTAAAAGTTTTCTGTGTACACCAAGCAGGTCAGTTGGATCTCTAGAATATTTCCATCTTATTTAACTCTTTCATAAGGTTTAGTTCTTTAAGATTTTCCATTGTCATACCCTTGTATCCATAGTTTATACCATAGTGCGACTTCATAATCAAACAATTTTAACTTGTAGCATTGGCTGAAAAATCGTGATTTTTTTTTTTTAATCAACCAATGACTTACTTAAACTTTAGCTGGGATGTAGCTAGGGACTGCAATCCAGCAATGCGGGATCCGGCATCATTTGGCAGTCTGGCGGACCCAGCACCTAACTAAGCGGATCCGCAATCCGTAAAATGGGGTGAAAACATGTTTCAGTCTTCGTCACCGTGTCTCCCTGTCGTCACTTTCCGGTCCGACTGGTTCTTTACCGGTTGTATCGCCCCGTTTAACTGTATCCTTCAAGTTGACATTTGACTCACGGCAACAAATGTGTGTTGTGTGTTTGTGTTGTGTGCAGTACTGTAATTTGAGTTATGTCGTCCTATGGCAAAACTAGCTCCCAGATCGTACACACAGAAAAGATACAACTAGAGATGTTTCTGAGGAGTAAGTAAAAACAATACAAAAAGAAGGTTACAGCTATTGACAGATATTTCTTAATCTAGTGCATATATGATGTGTTAAAATGTTTTTCTCATAAACTGAACTTCATTGTATTTCAGTTATTTCTTTTCAAAAAGTGGATTTCTATTTCGTAATTCTGCTAATTCTATAAGATCTATGATGACAAAGTTTTCAAATGACATAATAGCTCAGTTTGAATATTTCAAGAAACAATTGCGAATATTTTCGTCGAATGTTTGATGAGTAGACTGTCCAAAAAAATCACCTATATTTAAGGCGGGACCACACGCTTGCTAAACCTCGTCAAGCCGTCACAAACTGAAACGTGTTGATAGAGCGTTTAACTTGACTTGTGTAGGCTGGCACTTGTGGCTGATCCAATCGAGTGTCTGTTTTTGGCACAAATCTAAGAACGTTTACGGCAAGTGCTTGTAAAGTGCCTACTCGTTTCTGCGGACTTGATACACTTTGTTCACTGACGGCGGACAGACATGCGTTCCTGTTTGTTGTGATAGAAGTGCTGCAGGAAAAATGAGTAATTGGTTCAACAACGATATTTCACATTCCTTGAATGCTAATATTCAAAATCAGCATATCTCTTCCGGCAGAAGTTATCAAGATGGCTCATAAAGAAGCGTGGACACCGAGCGTAGTTGGTGAGCAATTAACCCTCTGGCCTCGCATTCGGCAGGACGCCGGATGGAATTCTCATCCGGGCATTGAGATTTGCAGTTTCCATTGTTTCTCCAAATCACTCTAGACGAATGCCGGGATGTTTCCTTCAGAAAAAGGCCAAATCCGAATTCTTTCCCATTCCTTGCCCCATGTCCTTTCCCGCCTCTAATGACCTCGTTGCTGACAAGGCGTAAAGCCATAAGCAAAATAAAAAGTCATAAAGTAGCTCATTAAAGTTATTTTCCATACATTTTCTGCAGTCAAAAAATAATTGATATAGACATTATAATACTGTAAATACAATAATTATTATACTATTTCAATTATAAAACAATAATTTTATATAGGCCCCTAATTATATTAAATGAAATACATACATGAAACTACATACTAAACATAGTTAAATGAATGAAATTATACCTGGAACGGTTTCTATGGATTTTTAACATCCACCATCTTCTTCGCCGCCTTTCTCGTTATATTTTCATTTTCGTTTAAATTTTTATGATAAATATAGGTTAAACAAAAATTTATATCCAACACAACATCGAAGTCCCTCACGCTTTCTTCTCCAAAACATACCAACGCATTCGCAAGCGTGTGGCTGTCAATGTTCGGCTCCCCACAATTAACCAAGCGTTTGTAAAGGTTTGAAGTTTTCGGCAAGTGCCAAGCATGTGGACCCGGGGTTATGTTCACCGCAAAGAAACACATTTTAATATCAGCTTGCTTAGAATACAGGGTTCGTGCACCACGGAGCCTTGCATCAGTTTGGTCAAGGAACTATTGACAGGCTTTGGTGTTGCTGTTGAAATTGCTGTTATCGGCAAAAGATCTAATGGAACAAGCGTCATGGAAAACGTTCTGCCTTCGTACCTGCAATTGTACTTTTCACACAGCACACAATTGGCAGTTGTCGATATTTTATACCCTTCCCCCCCCCCCCAAAAAAAAAAAACACTGAAAGAAATTGAGAGCATAGAAAAAACTTTCACTCGGACGTAGACCACAAAGACCTGGACGCCACAATTGAAGCAAAAAGCGTGATCGTAGCACTGGATATTCCACATAGGTGTTCCCAGATGTGATGATCTCAAAAAAGTGCAGAAAGTTGCTAAGTTTTTACCAAATTTTTTTTATTTATGACCATTTCAATCAAGTGATAATTGGATATTTTTAAAGTGAAAGAAAGTTCGAGTAACAAATTAATTAGACTATACTAGCAGAGGCAAGTAGATATTTTATACCCTTCCCCCCCCCCCCAAAAAAAAAAACACTGAAAGAAATTGAGAGCATTAGAAAAAACTTTCACTCGGACGTAGACCACAAAGATCTGGACGCCACAATTGAAGCAAAAAGCGTGATCGTAGAACTGGATATTCCACATAGGTGTTCCCAGATGTGATGATCTCAAAAAAGTGCAGAAAGTTGCTAAGTTTTTACCATTTTTTTTATTTATGACCATTTCAATCAAGTGATAATTGGATATTTTTAAAGTGACAGAAAGTTCGAGTAACAAATTAATTAGACTATACTAGCAGAGGCAAGTAAGTCTGCAAGCAACAATGATTAAATTTTAATTTCAAATTAGTGGCTTTGGCATCTACAGAAAATTTATTTTCAGGAAGGTACCCAGCAACTGGGCTGTAACACAGTATGTAGCAGTATAGGTACGACCACAGAATGAGAAACAACTTGACCGTTGTACCGACCCAACTCATATCCGAGCACCTAGGACAAATATACTGTAAAGTCAAGAGTAATAAATATTTTGTCACAAATTAGCTCTTACATATCGACTTTTTCACAATCGCTTGATAGTAATAAACATAAATAAAATACATACGAATGCAGATAATTATAGTTATTAAATAAAAGTCGTACTTTTTGTATGTACTGTATGTAATACTATATTAAAAGCCATCGTTAGCCTTACGGAAAATACAAATTAATTACTTTAAAGAACAGATTATTAGCGCGCTCTCTGGTTATATCACAGTAAAAACGATCGGATGCGTTGTGTGCGGGTCGAGTCAGCCTGAAATCTATCGATATTTAATCGCAGTTAAGACGGGATGTCTTTGTTGGAGTTGGCTCGCGCGGCACAGCGACAGTTTGTTGCCATGGATAACAAAAACGGCCGCCTTTTAATACAATTGTACGGTGACAAATTTTTTTGTGTAATAGCAAATGTGCAGCCTAGCATCACCTCCATCACTACCACAACCGTCACTTGAAACTCCAATCAACGAATCTATAGAATCGCCAAATGACAGAATCAACATAATACCTTTTACCTAAGTAAGGAGTAAGTTCTCGTTAAGAATGGCAACAGAAAATTGAATAGCAATAAAAAAATTAGTATTAAATGGTTGCTATTACCTTATCTTTGACCATTCTTTCAGAGCTTCGCATAGTGCTCCAGAAACATCTGTTCAAATAAATGATTGTTTTGACTCTCGAAAAAGGTAATGCAGGTTAGTACACGAGTTTCCAATTACTAGAAATCTTGAAGTCACAGCGTTTATCAGTAACTGAAATGCCTCCCGAAATTGAGTGCACTGGCTCAATTAATTATTTTAGAAACTCTATGATTATCAATCTCGTAAAATTTGTTAATTATATCCTCGATGGTTTCATATCTAATGTCTTCCATGAGTTTCTCGCCACACTGTATTCAATTAAAATACAATTTCTATATCCACCAAATCATTTTTCGTTTAGGTTTCTAGTATACAATGTGTCGGATCACAGTGAAAGTTGCGGCTATTCGCGCACGTGAAATGTCCACTGTGGCTTCACAAAAAGACAGTGCCTGGATAATTGGTTTGGCGCGCTCGAACATGGGTCGCGCAGCAGCCGCTCATACTCAATACGCAGCTTAGGGACCGTCCATAAACCACGTAGATCCATTTTGGCCCTCCTGTGAACCCCCCTCCCCCCCACGTAGCCCAACGTGGCTTTTGTCTCTCCCCCTCCCCTCAAGTAGCTTTTTCTCATAATGATTCCTGAAGTCATTTTTGTAATGTTTTCTCTTGTCAGGCTATCATAAATTACAAGCGGGGATAATAAAATGACGGAAATAATTATTCACATGCTTCTGTATGTTCTCTATCTTGATATGAATGAAAAGCTACGTGGCCTGGCTCGGAAATCCCCCTCTTTTAAGTAGCCCAGCGTAGCTTTCCAGCCAACCCCTCCCCCTCTAGACCGAGCCACGTAGTTTATGCACAACCCCTTAAGGCCGGTTCACACTATGCGGTTTTCACCGCAGTGGAAACTTAACCGTCGCCGCCTACAGAATTTGAGGTGTTTACATATTCGGCGGTAGAACTTTTGCTGCTATTACAGCGGTAAAATTTTCGCTGCTATGAAGCTGGCAAAAGATGACGTGGTCGGACGTCAGTACCTTTCTTTTGATGAACTGAGTTTAATTTTGTTAATTTAATTAATTTGGTGTTTATTACTTCGTAGTTAAGTTTTAAAAATGTTATTTTGAAGGTTCCATAGCCATAGAATAGGAAAAGAAAAAGCCAAAGGAAAACAGAATATTTGAGGAACGACGACACCAAGTTTTTCAATTATTTTGGGATGTTTATTTCAACAGTTGCTTGCGAAATTTAAGTACGGCATTCAAAGGAGGAATACCCAGTTGATGAATTGTATTTAACGTGTGGAAATGATGGCAATCTCCTTGAAGAGAGCAGATTTCTCATGGGCCTACTATAAATAAACATTTAATTTCATATAATTCCAATCCGCTATATTTATTTTATGTTAATTACGGTGAAAACTTCTTGAGGTGAATATGTATAGATGTACAAGAAAAGTTTGAAAAATACACTATGCCATATAATGGCTAAGACTTACATTTATTTGTAACTAATACATATACTTCTTCACTGTGTAATCAAATCTCAGTGTTGAGTTTATATTGCTTTTTATACTTACAAGCACAATCGACTAGTTAAACTTTTGTGATTAAATTGTTATCTGTTAAGTGTTTTAATAACTATTACTTTACAAAGAAAAATCGAAAGTAAATGGCGAAGATGATGCCAAAGTTACTGAACACCTTGTCTCACTGTATTCGTCACTGCTGTGTTAGAAGAAAAGAAGAAGAAGTAAGAAAAAAAGAGGAAAAAATGTCGATCCACAGAATTTCGAATGTTGAAAGTTTTCCTTGTCAAATGTCTAAGATATGAGGAAATAGTTATATAGTATTAAACATCAAAATCTTTCTATAAAATGTGATTCAACATTTTTCAACTTCTAGTTGAAGCTCTAAAAATTTATTTAAATACGTGATCAAAAGTTTACTATCCAAAGGCATTTTTCCTCATTTTTCATTTCGTCAAAATCATTCCTAATTTCAAGGCACACTTCTTTCCAAGCGTTCCTGGTAGCGTTCCGATCTTTAAAAGAACTATAGTTTTTATCTCTTAAAACTGCTAACGAAATGAGAAGACCAGTATCCATCATCACTTAACATACATTACGATTTTTAAATTCAAAAATGTTAACTTTAACAGACTGAAAGCGCACAAGCGGTTAAAAAATCGCGAGTGTGCAAGCGCCTATTTGACCACATGGGCCACTGTCTGGATGGGGCGGTGACATTACCGTCGAATGTAGTGACAGCGCACGGCTGCATACCTGCCGTCGACGGCAGCTCTGCCGTGGGTGTAAGCCCAGTGTGTAAGCTCCCATTTGATCCCTTGCGCCACTACTGGAACGACGGCGACGAAAACTTTCCGCCGCAGCCGAAACCGCCCATGTGTGTAACCGATCAAAGAGTCGTCAGCAGCGCCGTACGTGGCCCGTTGTTCTGCCTCGCCCTCGCTAACGTCTGTTTTCCCGCAAATAGCAGTAGAAAAGCAGGTTTAAATCAAATGAATTAATTTTTGAAAGTTACTTAACATTGTTTACTCTTCGGTTCGGCAGAACCCTGATCGAGCGCAAACCCGCGTCCAGCTAGGGGGGGGCAGCTGCCCCCCCTGCCCGTACCTGGCTACGCCCTTGTTCCAATCCCTGACACCCTTACCTAAAAAGAGAATCTTCCCACACCCTTGTGCCTGAAATCGAGTGCCAGCTTGTGGTCATGGTCATCTTGTCCCTTCCATGAACTACTTTTCATACCTACTGCAACACATCTTTCCATGCCTCATCGCCAGTATATGCCCTGTACACTCCCATGACCTCCTCATTCTCCTCCTGTCTTGCAATGAATCCCATTCCAGCTCCTTTATCATATCCGTCACTGATTGCATTCTGCGATAATTTCCAGAAACAAATCTAGCAGCCCTTTTTTGCACCCTCTCCAACTCCTGTATTTGATACGTAAAATGAAGGTCCCATACTACACTACCATATTCGAGCAATGGTCTGACCAAAGTTTTGTAACCCAATTCCTTGAATTCTCTCGTGCATCCCCTCATCACTCTCTCCAACAAGTGCAGAATTTTGAAACCTTTTCCCACCACCTGTCCTATGTGTCCTCTTTATCCTCGAAATACTTTCCACGTGGCCCCACAAGAAGAAATCAGGTGAACGTGTTGGCGACGCAACAGGACCCACCAAGCGTGGTGGGTGAGTGGTTGACGCTCTGGCCTCGCATTCGGGACGACGCCAGTTCGAATCTCCGTCCGGGCATCCAGATATGGGTTTTCCATGGTTTCCCCAAATAATTCCTGGCGAATGCCGGGACGGTTCCTTCAAAAGGCCATGGCCGAATTCCATACCATTCCTTGTCCCCAGTCCCACACCGTCTCTAACGATCTCGACGTCGATGAGGCGTAAAGCCATAAGTAAGAAAAAAGAATAGGACTTCCTCTGCCTGTCCACTATGTCTGATCGAGATGTCCTTGAACCCTCAGTCCAAAGTGAGGTGCGGATGCATCATGTTGGAACCACATTCTGTGACTTACAATACGCACTCTAAGTGCCCATCAGTATTGCCTACCCTACAATCTTGGGAACACCAGTACTGGTACATGTATTTAGGTCCAATTACAGGAGGGATAAGATTCGAGAAATAAGATGCCGTACTGATACATTTATGTATTCTTTCTTTCCTTGTTCTGTTCGGGATTGGAATGCACAGAATTAGGATTGGTGCTTAGCACCCTCTTCCACCCACAGTATTTGTTAATTGCAGAGTATAGATGTAGATGTTGATGTAGATTCCACTGTGAGTCAATATCAGAACGATATTCGCTCATAACATTCGATTCCGGAGCAGGGTCCCTTACCTCAAAATGATATATTTACGTTCCTACATCAGCCCTGAAAGTTTATAGCATCATCACAGATTCAGCCAGCTTGTGTTGTTGTGTAGAATGCACAACAGTTAATCCTATATACGAGGTGCGGCTAGAAAAAAACGGGACTGGTTTTCTGTGAGATAAACCGTGCGAGCCTCAAGGTCAAACGCCATATTACCGAGTCGCCTGACATCCCCCCTCCACATTCCTGCCAGTTGGACGAGCTTAGCTTGCTCAGTCGAGTCTCAGCCTTCGTTCATGTTGGACCGTGTGTATGCCGCTCGCCGGAAAAATGGTAGGCGTCTTAATTGAGCAACGTGTCAACGTGAAATTTGTAGTGAAGCTGGGTAAATCGCAACAGAGATTTATTCTCTCTTACGACAAGTGTATAGGGAAGAATGTATGTCACGTACACGCGTTTTTGAATGGTGTATGCGTTTCAAAGAAGGGAGAGAAGAGATTGAAGATGATCCGCGCCCAGGACGTCCTTCAACCTCGAAGACGGATGAAAACATCGACAAAATAGGCAAAGTAATACGTCAAGATCGCGGATTGAGTATCCGTGCAGTTGCCGAGATTGTGACAAAGAATCGGTTCGGCAAATATTACATGAAAATTTTAATATGAGAAAAGTGTGTTCCAAAATGGTGCCAAGAATCCTCACGCCGGAACAAAAGGAGTTACGGATGGGAATCTGTTCTGACATGTTAAAAATATTAGGGAAGATCCTGAACTGTTGGAAAGAGTTATTACGTGTGACGAATCATAGTTTTTTACCTATGACCCAGAAACTAAGCGACAATCAATGCACTGGAAGAGTCCGAATTCACCACGAAAGAAGAAAGCTCGAATGTCCAAATCAAAATTCAAGGCCATGATGATTGTTTTTTTTTGACATCCATGGAATTCTGTATGTAAATTGGGTTCCTGAAGGTCAAACCGTGAATAAAGAATACTACCTTGGGGTTTGGCCACCCTCCGTGAGCGAGTGCGAAGAAAGCGACCAGAGTTGTGGAAGAACAAGTCGTGGTT
>JARYHS010012632.1:0-25018 GCA_031002005.1 Vandiemenella viatica | reverse complement strand
AAACATTAACGCAGTTGAGATGGTTGTATGAGTGAAATGGCAAATGCCAATTACGTACCCGTAGAATCAAAACTAGAGATTTCAACCCTCGTTTTGCTTTCTTATTAATTTTACTGACTAGAAATGAGTAAAATTTTTATCTGTTTTGTGAATCATTACTAACATTCACGACACCAGAAATTAAGCCCCTAAAGGATGGCTGTGCTATATTTGGCTGGGTACCTATCATTCATGGAATGGGTCGATAAACAAGAATATTTAGACCACCTAAACAGCCGCCACCGCTTGATTTCACGGTCGTGCGGGCAGACTGAGGAAATCTTGATGTGCGTTTTCCACTACTTGTTAAGCAGACGATGACGTGCTCGTTTATTTTCTCTCCATAATTGTTAGAAATTGAAGAACAGTTTTCAGAAATTCCATCCTCAAATGTTATGAGATACTACAAGTGATGAGACACAGCGGAGGCCAGCAGCATTTAAGAGTATCTCCGTTAACATATTCATATTTTCTGCGAACGTAGCCACAGCACCACTGAATCGACGACAAAAACAGTTTTCGCCAACTTACGCTGCAACCTTGTGAAAAATCCAATGGCTTATAAACTAATGTACGAGATAAAGTCTACTTCTGAACATCTTATTAAATCGATCACTGAGTAAATCATTAAGCGGGTAAGTGTATTTCTGGCCTTATAAATGAATTAGTAAAAGACTTACTGGCTTTGTTCCTGACTAAGGAAAATATTTGCAGCTTACCTGATTTTCTTCTAAAGATTTTTGCTGTTAAGTTGAAGAAATGTCTTCCTATCTTTAAGAGTATCATCTAAAATTTCGAGGCTATTGTCTTTCTTAGATCATATTGCCAAAAGCCACAATTTTAAATGCGAAATAAAACAGAAGACAATTAGCAGAATGTCTAGTGTAATGTGTACTTTAAAGCATTTCTAAATATATCAATTTGTTCCAGAAACACTAAGGTAGTATCGCTGATACAAAAACTTGCAAGAACACTTCATATAACAATGACACTACACTTCCATCATTTTAGATGTGTAATGTAGAGTTATTTCACTGACTGCTTCTAATAATTTCATTAATGATAATTAAGTAGTTACAAAATACTTCCTACTTATCATATAAACGCAGTTAAATCTGCGAAAATGTATTGATAGAATACAATAAGAAATGTTTGAAGCTGTGAGCGAGGTGACGGTTGAATAATAATAATAATAAAGCAACTTTGGCTTAAAAGGGTGGATTGCGTTTTGGCGCTTATTCAAAACAGTTGGTTACACTTGCAGTATTCGTAAGGAAAATTCTGAGGGCAACATCCGAAGTATGGTTCGACTTAAAGATGTAATTTTCAGATTCTAGACACACAAGTTGTGTAAAGGAATTGATACCCGCATCATTTAATTATCTGCAAAAATGAGTGAGATATTCAATTAGAAACAACGTTGTGAAATAACACTGACTGGAATAAAATTCCATTAATATTACAGCCTATAATTCGGTACGTTACATTTCCCAAAGAGGAACTCTGACAGGGGAATGCTGAAAATCATAATATGAGAGCTTTCAACGTCTCATAAATTTAGGGAGTTTGCGGAAAAGCTTTTGTCGGAATCGAGCGACAGCTAACATGATAACTGCACAATGTGCACATGTTAATCGTTTTTAGCCGTTTATTTACGGGCAGAAATGTTCTACTTTGGTCAATATCATTTAAAATATAAGACCCACCAGGTGGCATACAAATTATTCGCCAACAATGTTTTTGATTATTGAGTAGATGAATGATTTAAGAGCCTATTTAACCCTGAAGATTGCCATATATCTTACTTAGACGCTCCATCCTCGAAAGAATTAATATCACCTGCAGCAACCAAGCAAAAAACACTCCGTTTTTAGTGTCCCAACTACGAAATAAGTACTCTTTAGCAGTGGTTCAACTAATCTGGAATAAAGTTAAGGAGCATGCTACAGTCTACAGTATAAAGTCAGTCTGAAGTCGCAGGCTCGATGTTGACGATCCAGGAATTCACCTGATGACAGTAGAAATATTTTAGAATTAGTAGCCCGCTAAGCTGTAGTAGCAGTAGTTGCAATAGCAGAAGTAGACAATTGTTTCCTAAATCAGTCTTACAGGCGAATTCTTCTGCGCCACTTGTACATCCACCTGAGACTCTAGTTATTCGCGGAGTGAAGTATTGGCATTCAATATACTATTAAGTTGTGTACTTAGCCAGTGGGCGGCCGCTGATATAGTTAGGCGCACACGCCGTTCCTCCTTGCTTCTCCTGGGTCGCGTAACTTAGTGTGCGCACCGAACAGCCCGAGTTAAACAAACATAAACTCCTCCGCAGGCGCGCGCACACTTTGAATCATAATAGGGGAGCGTGTTCATAAAGCCAAGTGGAGTTATACGGCCTGTAAACACGCGGGCGGCTCGCCCCTGGCGCCTCTCCAGCCACTGACAGCTGCCAACAGCTGTACCGCCCGGCCCGACAAGCACACCTTGGTTTTCCCTCTCCACACACATCTTCATGCCAGCACACAAGCACTGCACTTAACGCTTACCCAGTACATGGCGAAGCTGCAAGTAACACCTGTTTTTAGTTTATACGATTACCGCACTGCTACTAGTCTTCTTAAACCGAAACGTTATTTCATATTTCAGAGCTCTTGATATTTTTAATTTTACCGCGTCCCCCAAGAAGAAAACTTTGAATTTTCAAACGAACTTTCTTTTCTCTTTTTCTCTTAAGGCTTTATGTCTCGTCGACGTCGAGGTCATTAGAGGCGGGATGGGATTGGGGACAAGGAAGGGGAAGAAATTCGGCCATTGCCTTTTGAAGGAAGCATCTGGTCATTCACCTGGAGTGATTTTGAGAAACCATTGAAAACCCAAATCTGAATATCCGGACGCGTATTCGAATTGGCGTCCTCTAGAATGCGAGGCCAGAGCGTTACCCGGTAACCCACCACGCTCGGTTGAATTTATAGGCCAATCATGAAAAGATTTAAATGATTCGTGGTCATCATTGTCTGTATACTGTTGAGTAAAGTACTTCCTAGCACACGAATTTCCGCAGAGAGGGTGTAACAGTATTATGAAGAATGTGAAGAAATATGCGAATATTAATTACAACAAAAAGTAGTAAGCCATAACAAATTTCTCTCTGTTTACTAACACTCTCAGTAATAAACATTTTTCTACCGTTATAAATACGCTTTCTACTATTATTAATCGGGTGCAACATTAAAAATGAATTATCACAAAAGACAAATTTTATACGAAATGATTCTCTGTAGGCCTACACATTAGCATAAAATTTATCACTAACGAAATAATCAAATCATATTTCCTGCGATATGTCATTGTTAAGTACAATATTTTTTTTCTGTTTTTTTTTATTTTTTATTTTTATTTTTTTTATTTTTTAAGCGAAACTTCTATAGGCTTGCTAGGTGATGTTCGAACGGAGGTAAATCTATGAGTTCGCAACTTCCCTTCACCGACATGCTATGACGCGCCGTCACCGTCACGATATGACGTGTTGCGCGTATGATACGCGCGTTGGGCGCTTTATGGATGGGTAAAATCACCAACATGTTAACAGGGTATCTGTAGCTATAAGAATGACGTGTTGCGTTTGGACAGCCATGAAAGCACAGTTAATACTCGTATTTAATATATAAAAAATGAACGTTTTCTGTTGTTTTTTTATTTATTTTTTACAATGTTCTTCTTATAAACACACAGATTTTATCCGATTTTGATAGGACTTTACGTATACTTTTTTTTTAATACAGTTTACGTTTGATTTACAAAAACCTAAACCCGCTCGTTAGTTTCTGTCAACGTTGTTCATACAAACTCAGACTTCTTAATGTGATTTCGATAATACTAAGCACACACTAACAAATAAGGCGATGTGGTAACTCAGCGGTTAAGGCGCTTAGTTCCGGAAGTCTCTCTTTCCATTCGTGGGTTCAAATCTAATGGCAAGTAGAAATTTTTAGGAGTGGTATTTGATTATATGAGCTATGCCGAGATCTTCCGTGGTTCTGAATCCACGTTAAACTGTAGGCCCTTTAGGAAAGGAATTGGCGTTCCTGCCTCTGACACAATAACTTGCTACATCTCCTTTGGAAAGACAACAAAATATAAACATATAAAAAAAATTCATTTTGTTTAGGGAGGTGGGGCCAATTTCAAGTAGAAGCTATTTTTGTCATAATAATGCTTACGTGCATCAACTGCTGTAATAAAACAAAATTTCGTCTGTTAATTTTCTTATTACAATTCATATTAAAATCAGGAAAAAATACCAATACGCATATAATTTCCGTCTCCGAGATCAAACCTGATGTGTTAATGGACGCAATTGTGTATTCCCTTTAGTAGTGTCAGGATAAAGAAGAAAATTAGTTTATAAAAATAGGATGTTGTTCTCATTTACAAGAGACTCGATAAATTGTATGTATGTAGTAGTTGTTATCCCAAGGGGATAATGCCACAGAATTTTTTTTAGAAATAAATATTTAGATTAAGGAACGTGTTATAAAGATAAGTTTAAAGTAGTTATTGTACCCATAAAAATCTAATTAATTCGAAATATTCAGCTAGTAATATCAAGGAATAATAAAACGACATGAAAATCTTTAAAAAATGACACCTCTGCTAAACTTCTCAGATTAGTCTCTTCTTTACAGAAAATATGTGTCACACGAAACTCGCCGTTCAAATTTACCCACTGTTGCAATAGTATCACAAACACAAAATTCATTCCTGTCCGTCGCTTGTAGACATACATAATAAACTATTTATATCAGCTCGACGTTGTGACGTCTTGAGAAGTAGCGATGGATGATATAATCTAAATTCTTGAGATTCTCTGTAGAAGATAACAGGAATCTGTGTTACATTCCAACTTGCAGAGGAAGTACTGAAGACCCAGCCAGCCCCTTCTTAATGACTTCGTCTTCCTGACTCAGTATGAAAGTATGAAGTTTCGCAACTTCCGTTCTACTGCACATTAAGACCCACTGCAAACGGAAAGAATATCTCTTCTCGGATGTGTAAGGCGAATGATCATAAAAGAATGCGTCACTCCATTGGGGAAGTTCCATCTAGCATTCAGGAATCTCTGACAATGAACAGAAAACGTACCATGTTCATTGTATCGACGTGAAAAATACCACGCAAGCATAAAACATTATTTGTCACTCAATCAGTAAATACAAAGTCGTATTTTATCTGTGTAACTATTTTAATTTAAATGTTATAGAACTGAGGAAGTAGTGAGTTTGATAATAGGTTCAATTTGTTCGCTTTTTGGTCTCCAGACGGATACTCGTTAACCTAATTTTAATCTCTTGACGACATTCTCGAGTATGTTTTCTTTTAAAACAGAAGTGTGAGAAGAAGTGAACAGCAGACTCCAGCTTGTGTTGGGCAGGTGGGCGGTCGCGCGGGGGCGACATTTGTTTGCGTGGCGAGAAATGCCCGACGCCAGGGGTGTGGCGGGCGCCATTAGTCCCGACCACACGCAGCACCTTCCACGCTCGCTTCTTCTGGTGTTAACCGTTCTAAAACGCTCCTTGTTCTCCCTTATGTCTAGACACAACCATCAAGACGCCCTGTAGTAACAACCTTCACTCCAGTTCCATCAAACGTCCAGCTGACCTAATACGACTATCACTCAATCTGTAGACCTAAGTAATGTTTTGATAAGAACAACAAAAGACCGATTATGTTAGATTAACAAAGCTAATCATAGTTGCATGTCGCAATAAACAACACTGTAGATCTAACTTCGTCACAGAAAATGTTTTAAACGTAATTCGGATGACATGGTTTCCAATCCCCGTCTGGCCACTCAAATTTGGATTTCCTTGGTTTCCTCAGATCACTCCAGGCGAATGCAGGTATGGTTCCTTCGAAAGGCCATGTTGTAATTCCTTTCCGTTCCTTATCCACAGCCCCTTCTTGCCTCTAATGACCTCTACGTACACGAGGCGTGAAGCCATAAAAAAGGCGACTATTTTCGTATCATCAGTATTTTAAACAGTTTTTTGTATATCTTTTGCTTGCGTTGCCCGCCAAAATATAGCCTCCACCCATCTTCGTATGATGAGGTCTTTTTAAATTTCCGTTGCTCATAATGATAGCGAACCATTTGCTTTCTGGATACGAAATTATTCTTCAGGAAACGTCTGATGTTTTCTCTATTAATCAATATCAAAACAAAGGCAGGTCTTCGGTTATAGAATTTGAAAATTTAAATACTTATCAAAATGACAACGATAAAAAATAATTTCTTCTAACATAAAAAAATAACTACATGCGGTACTTCATAACTGTGAATTACGAAGGATCAAAATTATGATTGGAGTCAATGAAATGTAACATCTCTTTAATATGGAACTTTTTAAGTGGAAGAAAGGGGAATTGCTCAAACTGTGTATCGCATGCAAACTATAAAAGCTTAAACAAACACTCGAGAAATGAAACAATTTTAAAAAACAAAAAAGACCTTATAGTGTGTTAATAACTGCAATTTACACCGAATTAGCTTTCTCATGTTAAGCAAACCTAGTGCTGAGAAAATGATAGACCCCTCAAATCAAATGTCAGTCTCTGTCTTTTTTTATATTGACTCTTCTTCCATCGACTAGCGAAAATCGCCCAATTTAAAATTCCCCTAATCCTCACTAACGACGACAGAGCTGAAAATTGATAAATGGTCGATATATCATTTGAAATGACACATAAAATCTGATTAATTAAAGGAAATTGGGGGTACGTTGCGTAGTTAATAGGCGAAATATTTAAAGAGTAATCCGAAACAATTTATCCTCAAACGATATTAAATGGTGCACTCAAAGCTGTAGGTATATACGGCACATAATGAGCCATCATAAACAAATCAGCCTAAACTCTTCTACAGACGGAGAATGCAAGAAAAGAACTTAACTATCTGCGTGAGTAAGCATGACAAGGAAGAAAGACAGTCTTCACTCAAGCGTTTTTCAGAATAATGAGATTAGATGCAAAACAATTAAGACTGTTGAACAAACAGTAATTAAAGTAGAAGTTTCCAACATAGTAACAACAATGAGATTTATAACAAATCTGAAAATAAGAAAGCATCTTACTCTATGCGAACATTAAGGTTACAGAATTATATTAACTCAATATGAAACTACGCCTTACACAAACAGCAGTAATACAAGTATTCACCAGTGTTTCACAGAGAAGATATGTAGAGAAAATGTCAACTATAGAAAGGTGAAAACGTAGAGAAAGAAATTTTTGTAGAGAAATTGTGTTTCAATTTGCATGAAATTTGGGAAAAAAGGTAAAAAAAAAAAAATGTATCAATGTAAAAGATTTTGAGGTGAAATTCTAACAACTTCAGATAAAAGAACAGATAGATGCAAGAAATGGACAAAGAGAACGCATGATGGAGCAAAAAGTAGATCAGCATTTTGCTTCCAGCTAATAGGAGAGTCTGTACAGTAAATTTTTTTAAATGACGTAGTCATGGTACTGGGGCCGGAATTTTGACTGATTATAAGGAAAAGTAATGGTGAGTAGCAAAGTGGGAAACATAACAGCTAATCAAATATCAAATGTCGAATGGATGCCCAGACGGTTTTGAAAATGTTATTGAGTGCGCAACAAAACAACACCGGATGGCATAAACAAGGATGATATTAAAGCATATTGGCATAAGTTTATACAGCCTTAAAGTATGAGTAGTAAGGAGGTGAGGAAGAACAGTTGAAGCAGTGCTGCAGAGAGATAGTCCAAATTAAGCAAAAAGACTGAATAAGAAATTTGCTTATTCCAGGAAGGATGGTTGAAGGAAGATATTTTAGAAGAATCTTTCGAAACTTTAAGACCCATGAGGCTTTCTTTGTAATGCATCTGGGAGCTCCATTCAGATACAATGTCCTGCGCACCGCTATCTTGATCAAGGTGAGAGATAGGCCCAATAAATTAAGCGTTTCAGTCGCGTCATTAGCAGGTGCTTCTTTCGAGAAACAAGCTCCATCAGTCGTTCTGCATTTTAGTGTTTCGGAGGAATGAAATCGCGGTGCCAGCGTTCAGAATTAATCCGAGTGTGAGAGCGCCAACGGTTGCGAAAGTAAGCCCAACTCTTGCAATGTGTTTGGAGTTAGCTGATGCTTCATTAATCTGTAGATGTCATTTTGAGTATCATCCAAAACTAAGTTAGACACTTGCCGTGCAGTAAGAGTTATATTTGTCAGCCACGTAACTAAGCAATTTGTATCACCTTAACAAAAAAAAAACAAAAAAATTATAAACAGTCAAAAGTGAAATGAAGAGATCGGTTTTACCGTCTGTTTCCCAGAGTTATATTATTACGGAACCATGAAAAGTACACTATGTTTGGGACCCTTTTAAGTCTTCCTTTACCGGATGCCAAATACCAAAATACAAGAAAATATCCGATCTCTTCCACGCACAGTAAAATGGATTAGTTGTCAGAATAACTAACTCCATATAATACCAGCGGATTAAGAAACTGAATGAAGATAGTATTTGCATCAGCTTACGTCTTAGAGTTAAATGTGATCTCTGTTTTACTTGCATGAAATCTGTGTTCTCTAATTACTTTTAATTGATTTATTGATTTTGTGTCTCCAAGGCATAGGAAACTAAACATTAGTGTCTATATATTCCTTCAGATTTCATGATTATACAGCTATTTTCCCTTGTTTCGTTGGTACCCCCTTCTCTGATGGTAGTGTTAAACTTACGAAAAATCCGATGAAACTGTGAGATTATGCTTTATGCTTTGTGCTATTTCTGTTTTAGCAACGAGCTTCACATTCAGTGAATAGCCACATATTTCGCGATTTAATTTTAGTTATGAAACAAATTGTGGTTAATTAGTTGTCGATTTCTATAAATTTTTAGGAATCATTTTCCACATCGTGAGTTAATTTTAATTCACAGTAATGATGCCTACAGTTTGTATTGCGTGAGCGAGTGTTTGAAAACAGAACGCTAGATAAGTTTCATAGAATATGTAGGAATAATTTTACAGAAACTTTAAATCGTGGTCAAGTGAGTGGAAGTGGCTTACGAAACAACAATTCTGTCTGTTCAAAATCACAGACAAATATATGATGTATTAAGAAAAGCGCAAACAATTAATTTTGGGAATAATTTTATAACATCAGTTGATGGATCTGCTGCAAATTTTTCCATGCAAACACTTATAACATCATGTGTTCTTAACTAAATGATCTGAACAAAACAGCATCTGTAATTGTCACCAATAAACGGCAACAAACTTCTTTTCTTTTTTACCTCTCCAATTTATGATCTTCACTAATAATTTATCGAAGATGTACCAGAAGTACTAAGACCAAAGAGCTAAGTTTCATTATTTTGTAGCTGTTGTCCATATAACAGAAGTCAAATATTCATAATTTCCAAAAAGTTATAAATAACTTCATGTTTCGAAAAGGCGCAAATGACATTAGAAATGCAATTTTGTAGGTTTTGTATACAAACACTCTAGCGTTATATTATTCCCGTTATTTGTTGACAGTAGTTTCCCTTCATTATAAAGCATGGTTCTGGGTTAGTTCCATATTTTTAATTACGATCTGAGAAATTTAAAACAATTTATAACTAACCACACAAACCGTGCCTTTGCATAATCAGCAGAAACTAAAGCGATTTCTTTCATATGAATTATCTTGTAAAAGAAGTTCTGATAAATTACTGCACTGAAACTTGTGTTTCTGCCATTACTAAGCATATATATTTTGCAAACACGAATTAACAGCAGCCGATCGCAACAAACTGGCGTCATTAACAATTTCATAATTAGTTATCCTTCCTTCTTCTCTACAAAGCTGAACAACGCTAGTACAGGTTTAAAAAATAGATATTAACTGATGGTAATAATTTTTTCATATTTCATCAATTATTCTAGTTAATTATAAGTTCTTTTTTTCACGTAAATGATCTTTTGCTGTATTATCCGTTTAATACAACACTTTAAGGTAGCATTTTAAATTAATGTTCCTCTTTTAAGGTACTCAGAGAAAACACAGAATGATGGTGATCTGGGGTGATCAAACTGAGCCCAATGGGTGAGCGGTAACGCTTGGCCTGGCATTTGTGACACGCACATTAAAATCGCCGTCTGGCCATACAGATTTCGATTTTCCATGGTCTCCAGAAATTATCCAGACGAATTTCAGATTTATCTATAAAAAGTTTGTTAATACTTAGGGTTAACTTGGGATATTACTGGCTTGCCAACATTGTTAAGCATATATACGTTTCAGATAATGTGGAGTCATTGTGTTATATGTACTGTTTTCAGTGTACCAATTAGCTGACACTAAGAAAAAGATCGATCAATAACTTACTTTGAGGCAATTCTATAATATATATATATGTATATACATTCCTTTTTGCAGCGAGATCACCTTATAAAATTTCTTTCTATAATCACTAGAGACAATTTCTAAATCTACAAATTATGTGTAGTTTGATGTCGAGGTTTTAAAACCAAAAGTCTTGAAATAAAACACTGAATTAAATGTAAAATCTTAACTTTATCCATAACAAAATGGATTAGTGAAAGTCTGAAACTGTTTCAAGTTGAGGGTAGAGTTTTATTAAAAACACGAAAGAGGTTGCTTGTTACCGTTTCTTATATGAACGAGATTCAGAGAGTAAAATTCTGGTAATGAGTATTTGTATTTACAAAAACACGACAATCTCATTACATATTAAAAAATGGAGACATTTTAATTACTCTGCTTATTATAACATGACGTCTTCCTTACTTTTATGTATGAATACAGATGTTGCTCTCGACTTTACTTAAACTTCTTTTTCTATTATTTTTTTGTTTATTTATTATTTGAATGTTGAACATGTTTAGGATAAAAAATGTACAATTTTTTTTTTAATTTCTTAGAAGTAATTGTTCTTGTATGTGTAGAAATGCATAAAACTATATATTACGCGATTAATTAATTGTTTATATAAGGTCAGTGTGAGTCTTTTTGGAGTTATAATATGGAACCTATTGTACTTTGCTGACTGTAAGCTTTCTGTTTCTGAAGTCAATGAATATATATATGTATGAAGAAATGACTTGAGAAGCAGAGTAAGCGGACAGCACAGTCGGAGTGTTGGCGGGGTGTGAATCAGACGGGGGCGGACTGGCGGACCTTGTTATCTGTGTAAGCAATACGGACGGGGCAACCAGGCTCCCGCCCGCTGAAACCCGAGACCACTGCGCCTGGCACGCTCGCCTGCATACCACCCAGGGGCACTGCACGGGTAGCACAAACATTATTAATCGACCTCCGAACTAGACGCTCAGTCCGTCACACTTCTACCTCGAATTTCTCAACGCGCGAAGATTAGTTTTATGAATTCGAACCATGGGTGGTAAGAAAATGGTCCATATTCCAGTTTAAGTTGCTAGCAAAGATTTATGCTAGGTGGAACTGCTGCTTCAGAGGCGGAATGCAAACATTTGCTGTCTGAACTTCTTAGCTGGCATCACGAAGCGCAGTGGAAGGCTTCCAGCAACCAAAAATCAACGATGTTATACACATGAATCTGAAATAGGAGAAACAGCACGTGGTTATTCCTAATGATGATGTCTTATGAATCGATCTATGTTTCAAAATGTTTTTAGAACTGACAATTATTTTTTTTATATAAATCTGAATAAACAATATTTATTTACTGTATAAAAAAGAGGTTAGTATACAATTCAGGATTTGAGGGAATTTAATTTAGTAATGACTGACTTTTTTGATGTTGGAAAAATTCGAATTTAGTTTGCCTTCTGCCATCAGAATAGCATTTATTTAAATGATACAAATAAGTTCGTAAGCTAGGCAACAAAATTTGTTCAACATTTATCTCTTTTATTTAAGTAGTTTAATCTTTCTATAGAACTTAATACAGTAATTCTTCCCTTTAAGTGTCCTTTATTAATTATAATATAGTAATCATAGTATCACACTGAACCCATATACGATTTTCATGAGCGTAGCGCTTAAGTTGATGAGCATAATAGTTGAACTTCTCAATTTCCTTTTTTTTAAAAAAAAGTTAAATACATAATTACGACAAGAAAACATATGTCCAGGGATCCTTGCATTAAATGAAGTCAGTATGTAGCCTTTGTACTGTAAAAGCCTGTCACAAAGAAGTTACAGTTTTAAACCTTGGCTAAATTGTCGACTGTGCTTCGACTCCGCTTAGCTGGTTGGCAATATGAATGGTATCTCACTGGTGCCATATACCATTTTCGTAAGCGTAGCGCTTAAGTTGATGAGAACAATAGTTCCACTTTACACAATTAAAAAAAAAAAATATTTAAATACACAATTATGACCAGAAAACATATCTACAGGGATCTTTGCATAAAATATAGTCAGTCTGTAGCTATTCTATTGCTAAACCCTGTCGCAAAATAGTTACAATTTTAAACCTTGGCTAAATTGTCGACTGTGCTTCCATTCCGCTTACCCGGTTGGCAACATAAATCGTTACTAATATTGCGCTCTTTGTCGGTAGTGAATATCTCGTTTTTCCAAGTTATAATATACGGCTGAAACTTGAATGTGTGAAAGGCGCAAGTCTACAAATAAATCAATTTGGTCAGGTTTATCCGTTGACACATACATTTCACAAAGTTTAGTCTTATTAGTAGCATATACCTTCAAACAAAAATTTGTTTCGCAAGATTCCAACCACGCGGTATATTGCAAAAAAAAAACATTAAAATTTTCTAAAAGCTTCTTATTAAGTAGTTCCCTTTGAATTTCGATAATTTTGAATGTTTACCTGATTCAGCTATTAATTCCTGCCAACACATTTCTTAATTCTATTGCTGCGCAACCTATTCGTTAGATTCGTACTTAAATATTTTAAGAGACATAGAGAATACAACTGATGAATAAAACAACAAATGAATACTTGTTCAGTTGAAAAATAACTGAACAAAACTAAAGTATGAGTGATACCTCAGTCACACTAATACAATATGACAAATCACCGATGGACAAAAATCAAAACTGGACTCTCAAAATGACATTGGACCCTAGAGCAAAATATGACAAAATCGATGGCGAAAGAAATCAACACTACGTTGTGAGTAAAAATAATATTGATTTTCTTCATACCAAGCCTAACCAAAATTCGTATTCCAATAATAAAATAAGACAAATGATTACCATGAGTCTACCCCGAATGAAGCTCAATTACTGTTCACATGAGTCCACTAGTCACTGAATTCAGTCTTCCACCTTTGAATCGTGGATCCTAATGTAGATTCGCACCCTGTATTGACAAGTGTCGCAAGATTTACACAAGTTATTATTCTTTCACGTCTCGACTTTCCAACTGACATGAGAAATTCATCATCGAAGAAATTTTTCCGAAATCTTACAACAACCTACAATTTTTATCTACATCGCTTTTGAGTGCCACTTCAGGAATCGCTCCATACCGGTACCAGCAGTGGTACCAGTTCTCGTGCCTTCATCCTGCGGTGTTTTAATAGCAAGAACATAAAACTGAAGTACATTGCTATTAGCTGTTCACCTAAAACTTAGTGTTCTAAGATGGCAGTAGAAATAAATTGGAAATTTATAAAGCATATTTGAAATAAAAACTTACACTTTCCCGGCGTGTATTTGTAACGAAATCTTCACGGGGGAGCCGTCAGATTATGTTATTTGTAAACTTGAATTTCAGTATAACTAATTAGTGTTATCAGTATAAAAAGAAATTTAGTTTTTCTAGATAGTAGAAATTTGTTTGGAATAATAGCCTATGGAAATTGTAGCAGAGAATTCACAGACAGCCTACGCGGTTGGGTTATGAAAACCGGGATCTTTAAAAGTACTAAGAAACAAGCGTATAGAAATATCTCAACAAATAAGGATTATTGTTGCGTTAAAATGATTTTAGGAAATAACCCTTAAATTAAGCTCGTTAAATTATTTAACTTTTACAGTTATAGTAGATAGCAGACTGAAGACAATCGGTTACACCGAATGTGGTGGGTAAGCGGATTAGGCTCTGGGTTCGCATTCGGGAGGACGCCATTTCGAATCCCCGTCCGGCCATCCAGTTTTGGATTTTCCATGTTTTCCTTAAAGCACTCCATGCGAATGCCGCGAGGCCTCCTTCAAAAACGCCATAGCCAAATTCCTTCCCTTTCCTTTCCCTCAGTCCTTTCCTGCCTCTAATGACGTCGACGTCGACGAGGCATAAAGTCATAAGGAAAAAAAATCGGTTACAGCCAGTATTCTGAGAACATTACCCGTTCGTTTAATGCGACACATATCGAAGGTATATTATAATCCAATAATACCTTCAGAAATTCAAAAATTAACCCAAGTTTGTTGGAACAGCACAAAAAATAGTGAGTTTGAAAAGAACGATGACGTTGGAATTGTATTTTACTGGCAGTAAAAACACTTGACGATAGACTGTGCGTCGTTCTGGCTCAGAGCCATTCGTGATTGCCTCAGCTCCCTACTTTACTGCTAAACGTCACTGATTCAAAACAGAACGGATAGTTTCAATCAGACAGAATGCATTTGTGATCGGAATAGATAATAAGTACGTTTACATAGTAAGCTACCAGAACCGCGCTCTTCTTCCAATAACTCGTTAATCAATGGACTACCGTAGATGAATGGCATACGATTGATCCCATAGGAGTGAATACTTTTCTTGGAGTAGAAATAATGATTTTATTCATTTATGGCTTTACGCCTCGACGACGTCGATGTCATTAGTGGTGAGAATGGACTGGACAAGGAACGGGAAGGAATTAGGCCATGGCCTTTTGAAGGAAGTATCCCGGCATTGACCTACAGTGATTTGGAGAAACCTTGGAAAACCCAGATCTGGATGCCCAGATGGGGATTAGAACCGCGTTCTCCCGAATGCCAGGCCAGAGCGTTACCGCCCACCCACCATGATCAGTGTAAATAATTAGTTCTCAGTTGCTTTTAGCTATAATTCCAATGATCCCACCAATCTACACGTTTAAAGTTCCTGAATTCTCCCCCACCAGTATATTTGTCATGTTTCTAACAGCGATGAATGGGATACCAAATTACTAGAAAGAAACATATGCTAGTAAACTTCAATTCTGTTTTAGCTTTTTCACACAAGTTATAAATATTTGATGCCGACATCCACAGCGAACAATGGTATCGGTATATAATGGGCAACAAACGAAAAAAATTCATCCGTTAATTTACTCAAAAAGTCTATTGAATTACAAAATAAAAATGACTTTATTTAATACAAGCTTTTTTCCCATGACGTCGTTCATATAAATCAAAGAAATTTGTCAGTCGTTTTTCTTTCGACCTTTATAGGTTACCAAGATATCTTCAACATTTCTTGAGTGATGCACAAACACAGACACAAATGCGTTACTGACTTGACTTATGTAACATTACAGAAGGAAACGAGTAAACAACATTTTTTGTACATTGTAATTCTTATTACACTCGATAATTCAGACTTTTACAAGTTTCACAATCATTTACTTTCGAGTTATAATTTTGAGTAAAGGCTCTGGAATCCGAAAACAAATTATTGATTTGGAAATGAGGGTGCTGTTTGTATGTGTATTACCTTTGCCAAGTAGTGAGTGCAGAGACCTTCATTTACCAAAGTTAAGTTTGTGTCATCACGATGAAGACACGTGTTTCCAATACTTAATTCACGGCACCGTGAAATCTGAGAAAGAAAAGAGATAATTCATATAAGTGTAATTATCGTACTGCCATAGTCTCCCTCGTGTTTATCATTTACACAGAAGCTTGTTTCCTGCGGGTAATTCACTTTGCCGTGGCCTCACACATCTCGCATTTGGCCGCTCACTATAATTCACTTCTTAATTGAAATCCGCTCCACTAGCCATGCTATTTAGCATTGATTGGCCTACAATAGTGCTTATTCGTTGAAATTGCAGTAATTAAGAGAGTCAGTAATCGAACTTTAAAAGTCCTATAATTACTTGTTTCTCATTGAGAATTGGTCGGTAGAAACACGTTGTAAAAGAAAACTGGTTTGTTTGAAGAACTTGTATGTTTACAATAATCACCTGATTTTCGGGTGTAATTAATGACTTATGGGCAAAATAACTTACGAGTTTATTGGTTCTAAAAGTGTAACATTTTCTGGATCTAATAATTTGTCTCCTGCTTACCCACCACCAGGTACTATTTTCCTTGTATTAAACGTTATCAGCTGTATTTGTTAGATCTTGTGTATACAGCGTTTAGTGTATTCCATGTTATCTTTGGCGATTGCAATTCTTTTATTCGGTGACAGTATGGAGTTCGGTGCGCAGAAAGGTGACATGTAATGCACGTCTCCTGTCAGAACTTGAGTGTTAATGACTCAAGAAGTGAGTACTCCTATGACGGTGCCTTGTTGACGAGTGAGTTCTCTGTTCTGCTCACACTCATACTGGGCGACACGCAAATACGTGAGCAGTGTTCATGTGCCATCTAGCGGCCTACTGGAGGCAACCAATAATGCTTGTGCACGTTGATATTTTGAGGATGTTTTTTATTTTTAAAACAAATGTCGGTTTGTAATACAAACTGCAGGGTAATTACACACAAGAACGGACAGACGTCTTCAGGATAGAGTCAGATGTTGCTGAAACGTAATATAATTAGTCCTAGTGTTCCAGAAACCCGTAAGTAAAATTCGTTTACTTCAAAATACCTTTCATATGTGTTATAATTGTGTGCAGTTTACTACTTGTGGAATTTTGTACACGTAGATATTTGTCGATGTGAATTACATTTGCTGTCAGTTTTACAGTTTTGTATTATGACAACTAAGCATATGGGTGAAAAGGAAGAATTTTGGACGGTGTTCATTTTTCAGATTTAACAAACAGAGGTAATATACGGGCAGGTCACAGAACATCAGCCAGTGCTTTCGACTGCTACTGTTATTAGAAAGAAACTGTTACGCTGTTTATATTCTATTTCTATGAGTTCTTCTGTTCCCCTATGGACTATGTACATAAACGTTTCGATTGTAGAAATAAAAATCCTACTCTTTTCACTAAAGTTTTGTTAGCGCATTTATAATGCTACATAAATGTTTCATCAATGAAGAATTAGAATATATTTCACAAAAATTTCTGGCGAAAATATTTTCATTTTACTAAATGATTATACGATACAGATACGAAACAGCCTTTTATCAAAGACAGTTACGTAACTCATGTTGTAATCAGTAAATAAAGCATAAAACGAAGCATTGATTTAATCCTAGGAGATCTTAAGATAAGATGCTCTATTGTGATAGATTCAAAACCTAAGAGCAAGTTGAAGCAATATTGAAGTCACGTATTCCATCTCGGGACAAAATTTTAATTATTTCGTAATATTCAGTGTTTTCGATTTATCAGTCATCCATAATGATATCAGAGGACATTAATTAATTTGAAATGTTACAATAGGTAAGATTCTGTGCAGTGTATGGTAAACTGATGGAGAACATAAGAGCAAGAAACAATTATCTAGAACCGAGATAATTCTACGATATTAGTGAGATATTTTATGTATTTCATTTTATTTGAAAACCGTCGATTATGTAAAAATTTCAGGATTTTGGTAACAGTACTAATACCATATTTTATAGCCTTCTAAATCTTAATCACTATCCTTCAGATGAAATAGCAGGCGAGATAAACCGAACACGGATGGATATCTGCAACTTGACTCAAAAACGTAAATAAATTTCCTGATAAGCTCAAAATTAATGAATGATAGATACGTACGAAACAGATCTTTGGTCATGCCGTCGAACTACTCTGAGAAATAATAAAGGTCAAGAAATCTATCGGGACACCTGATTTATAATCAGACTAAAAACGCAATTAATTAAAAATCTGTATTTTCCATTGTGTGAAATCGTGTTAAAACTCAAAAGTTATCATGTAACATGACTAAACATTTGTTGCTTCAAATTTCTCCTTCTAAATCTACAATAAACAGGAGTATATTGACAAGAAAAGTCATCGTTTAAATAAGGCGATATAATATTGTGAGTAACAGTACTACAGCTGCTTGTGTTATTCTTGGCCTTTTCTCCGAATAATTAAAATTCCGATAGTCGTAAATCAATTTTAAAGACGTTATATTGAGCTCCAGTATTTATTGAACATAAGCATAAAGTCTAATATCATATTCTTTGAATACAAACGGAGTGAAAGTAACGGGTGCAGTAACAGTGAAGCAAATAGCTTGTTTCTCTGATCCCAGTTTTCTCAGCGACAATATCCTGTATTTTCGTATTTGCAAGGTTCGTATCATGACAACGAAATCATCCAACTTCGCGAAAACTGAATATAATTCATTAGTTCTTTATACAGTAGTTTCCAGATTCACAGCACCACGCAAAATTATTATTATTATTTTTTTTTTTTTTTTTTTTTTTTTGCGAATGCTGAAAGTGAATAGGAGAAAAATGACATTAGGCAGTGCTGTAGTTAAATATTTGCACCAGAAAGGCCACCAATGGAAATTCATTAGGATATGCTAGCAAAGTAAGGATGGGGGCCGTTGCCTACAGCATGGTATAAAAGTGGCAAGCTGAATTTTAATGAAGAAGAACCAATGATTCTTGTACTAGAAGACCAGGGGAGGCAATGCTGACAGGATGCAGGAATTGAAAACGACAGACGTTTAACGGTTCGAATAGCCAATTGAGGAGGTTTAAAATCTTACAAGAACAACTGTATATCGAATTCTGATAGAGTAGTTGGATATGAGAAAGGTTTAGGCGTTTTCAGTGTCGACTGCAGATCAAAAGGCTGTGAGGAGCCGGTGCAGAAAGTATAGTCTTCTTTGAAGACCAGCCATTATATTTTGTTGAACTATTTGCGACTATGGATGATAGTTCCGCTGGTCACTGAACGACACAATAAGGTAATTTAAGCATTTCTGTTCTCTTTATTGACACGAGGCTTTTCTTTTGCAAGTATCTGTTTCTGTTAGCTGGGGTTACTGCGTCTAGGTTGTCTGGAAAACGAAGAAAACTTTATAAGAGCATATCACCTTAACACTGTGTAGCAAAATGCAAGCAGCTATTAAGTGAAACAGAGCAGGCAAGTCGTCAAGATACTGTTCCGTCAGGACAATACTCCATGTCTGTGTTTCAGTTCACCTGATCTGGTTCCTAATTCCCAACACCAAAAATGTTTGTGTGCCTCCCATGTAAGTAATTCAATAATGCCTTATGTGTCCATCCCCTCTTTTTGGTAACCTTCAAAAACATTTTTATGCAATCGACATAAAAGTATTGGAATGTAGTTTAAGTTGGTTAAAATCATAGGAGATTTTTCTATGAAATTGATCACATTTTTTGGAAACAATGTGCATCATTAACAAGCCACATATTCATGGGGCGACTCTAGTACTTTTCAAACTGAAAACGACAAAATATATTCTGTGAGATAGATATGTTTCTCAGACTGTACATAGTGCTTAATGACACTGAGTAGGTAAGTTTCCGATTCAGCTAACAAATTTATGACCTCTCTCTGTCATGAAAAGGGCAACTGGTTGCTTCCAAAACGAAAAAGCAGCAAGATAACACGGGAGAACGCAGGAGAAACGATAACTTTGTGGTGTAATCCACAAATAAAAGAAATACCGGTAGACTTTGAGAAAAACTGTGGAGTCACGACAGGCACAAAGCCAAAAGCAGAAAGCCACAAGGAAAAGTCGTTAAGTGCAGCTCAAATTAATTATCTCTGCCTATAACGAGGAGTAGAGAAAGCTGTCTACCCTTTAATGATAAAATAACAGAATGAATCACTTATTCTGGTTCCAAACTTACAAATAAATCCCTCTCCACCCTTTATTTTAGTAAGTGTTTGCATGTTTTACGAAACCATCCCTCGTCTTAGGCTACAAGAGGTAGATCAAGAGCAGTGCTAGATCAATCATTTGATTTATGTCCCTTGTATTCTTAAAACTGAAAACTTTGATTACAAGATTGAGAATGTTAGTGTCTAACGAACAAGAAAACAATTCCATTGAACAATTGAAATCCACGTGGTTGGCCTAACCGAACAAAAGAAGTAGATGACCGATAAGATAACAGCTGATGTGTGGATGTCGGAGACTAGCAGACACCACGTGCAGGCCGGCGTAACCGTGACGTCATCAACGCCCGAAATAGCGCAACTCGATGCCGGGCGGGAGTCCCCTGCTGCGGACAGCGTGCGTGCCCGGAATTTCTGTAACGCTGAAAGTTTCTTCAAAAAAGTTTCAAGGTTACTGATATTTTGTAATAGTATACTCTCATTTTATGGTTAAAAAATTTACTTTGTTCTAGTCGCCAGAAAAATTTAATTCTGCAGTTATGATTTCACTACATTAATATACCCAATAATAGCAAGTGCCTCACTTTAAGATGTTCATACCGCTCAGTCACCCAGTACTGTCTAAGGAAAACCAAAATAAGAGGTGTGATCAAAATAAAAAGTTGATTATAAAATATAGAGTGGATAATAGTTTTCGTTGTTCTTCATATACATGTAGGGCTATACCAAGTTTCATTTTGGAATATTTTTTCCTCTTCAGCAAGGTGCGTGATCAACATAGCTTTGAGTTATCGCAAAGTTGAAGTAAACTTGCTGTAGAAAGGTCACTCAATCAAATACATGACCAAGGTTAGATTTAATTTACTCTCGTGGCCTGCTGTGTTGTTCTTACACTCGGCAAACGTTATTCAATGCTCAAATTTTACATAATGTAAGCTAATGATCAAAAACATTGTGACAAAATGATTAACAGCGTCTTGATCGACCTATGCAACTCAATACAGAAACAATCTGGCATGACATGGATTCGATAAGTCCTTAGAAAGTTTCCGGAGATATCTGGCAACAGATGTCTACCCATTTGTCACGTAATTCCCAGTGGTTTGTGGGCGTTGAGCTAGCACCTCATAGCATCCCAGATGTGATCTGTCGGGTTGAGATTATGCAGATTTAATGGTCAATGCATTATCCTCCACAAACCACTGTAGCATAGTTCTGCCCTTGTGACACTAACAGATATACAGCTGGAAGATGCCATCACCATCGTGGAAGACATGAAGCATGAAGGGATGCAGGGAATCCGCAATAATTTTCACTATCACGATGCCTTCGATCACTACCACACCCCTAGAAGACCAGGTGAATGTCCCCCATAATATAATAATACCCCCAAAGCCCTGCGTACTTGACGCATGACATGTTTCGAATAGACGTTCGCCTAGAAGACGTCGTCTCGGGAAACTAACATCGACATGGTTTAAAAATAAACTTTAGTCATCTGACCAAGCGACACGTTTCCATTGATCCATAGTTCAAACTCGATAATCACTTGTCCATTTCAGTTAGAATTAACGTTGTCGTTGGGTCTACATGGTAATACTTGAGGGTCGTCTGCTGCGGAGCCCCAAGTTCAATAATGCGCGCTGAATGATGTGCTACGAAATACTTGTGCTTGCAGCCGCATTGTACTATGCATTAGATCCGTCACAGATCACCTCCTTGCCTGCTTTACAGAGCAGGAAAGGCTCCTACCTCCACGTTCCGTGATGACGCGTGCAGTTCAGAACCTTGTCGCCTACTCATGGTTTCACCGTTCTTCAGTCACTATCCGTAGACGCTAACGAAAGTAGCAAGAGAACAGCCAACCAACCTCGCCGTTTCCGAGATGCTCGCTCCCAGGCGCCGCGGCGCGCCGGGTCATAATAATCTGCCTTTTGTCAACAATGATGTCAGTGGATTTACCCATTTGTCATACGAATCGTCGCTAGAATATCTGCCCATGCGTCTTTGCTCCGCATATATGTTTTCATTACCACATGACGTAGCAGCACTTTTTCCCTCTGCCCTGCATTCCCAATGAAACCACTTTATGCATCCACTGGAATCCAAACCAATCGCCACACGTCTACGACGGGCGCCACGCTTTCCAGACATGATTTTCCCAAATAAAATCTATTAGTATCTTTTAAACGAACCTTAAGGATTCAATTACGATAGTCTATATATCTTGAATATGATTGATGGTCTAATAAAAAGAAAAAAAATATACTGCGCTTAACTGATTTTTTGATTGAAGCTTTACTCTTCAGTCGTTTTACTGCAAGTAATAAGTAGGTGAAAAGTATTTAAAAGTCAGTAAAATAAAACTTACTATTGCTAATTTCAAAATTAACCTGAAGTTGAAATTTTACAGGTCGATACTTTTTAGTGTTAGTGTGAATAATAACTAATTCGGTATACAATAATAATAATAATAATTAAACAACAATTATATTTCAATCACAATAGGCCAGTGAATTTAACTTACGCTTATGAATTTCAAATCATAGCTAGTGGTTTAGTAAATACTGTAGGAGTTTCGTGAGCATCCTTCACACAAATAACCATCCGTCCCTGCTAAGAGAAATCTAATGTGGATGCATAACTAAATAAAAAATTAACATGATTCGTTTATTTATTTACATTTCAATACTGTCATCCTCGACTATGATTCAATAATAATAAGTCGAATTCGTCACACCAAACATAATAATTGACGTGGAGAAAAGACAAGAGACAGGCGGGTGGGTGTTTGTTTATGGTTTTCACAGTTCGTTACAATGAAGGCAGGCAAAGGTAATTACACTATACAACCTTGTCCTTTGATATTTTACAAATCCGTTTCCTTGTTATCTTTGTCTTTATGATGCCCAATGCAAAAAAAAAAAAAAAAAGTGTAAATACTATTTCCAAAAAACAAAGATAACAAGATATACAAGATACAAAATAAAGATTAAGAAAAGTATTTCAGATACAAGATGAAAATATGTATTTTGTCTCTTGTATTTGTACTACAAATACTTGTATCTCAAATAAGTCACATCTCTGAACGTTAAATACAAATTTGTCTATCGACCATTTGATTTTATAAAATAAAATGGTCAGGTTATGACCCACGTCCAACTCGTACAGCTATGCCTTTCATATTCACAGCTATTTCGCAATTAATTAAATAAATAACTAAATAAATATTTATAATTAATAATAATTAGCCAGCGCTAAAAGCAATCCATTAGAAACCTTACAGTAGTTCTTTTTTTACAATGCATTTCGTAAACCAATTTATTACGGACAAGTCTTCTTCTGGCTTTTGAAATTAGTATGGTCTTTCAATTCTGATGCATTACACTAAAAGAGTGCTGTTTCTGTCGAAACCATACATGTGGAGTCAGACAATGAGCAGAAGATATAACCATTCTCTACTATTCTCTACTATTCTTAATTATTATTGTTAAACGTTCTGTATCAGGAAGTTTAATTCTATAGAACGCAGGGCAGGATTAAGAGAGCGGGGGACCCGTTGCAAATGTGAAGAAGAAGCCCTAGATTTTTGCCGTCCGGGGGAAATTGTAGAGCTAAAAAAAAAAAAAAAGATCGCCAATATAGCCTGATTAAAACTGTGTTTGAAACAAGAGAAAAGAGCCATAAACGTTAGAAACATTGTTTTAATTGACTTAAATCATTCCTGTTTTCCCGTAATTTGTAAACACTAATTTTTTATTAAGCCAGTTCACAATCAACTGGAAAACAGTAGATGAATATTCATGTAGAATATCAATATGTTGGTGTATTTAATGAAGCAAGAAGCAAAGGCCTTTGTTTTTTTGTACGTGTATGGAAGAGTGGGTGTCTATTAACTTATAACGACGCATTTTAGCTGTATTAATTGGCAAACAGGTAAGTCAAACGACCGTATTTAATCAAGGTTCGCTGCGCTGCGAGTTTAGGCTAATCTTTACAATCTTCATAACATGAACCTGGCCGATAGTTACAAATACAATCAAGTGATGTTACTTTCCTGAAATCATAGGTCTTAAATGAACAGAAAGGAGATTAGATTCAATAATACAGCAACGTAATATTTCGTCGTTTAATGGCTTCCTAAATTCAATAAATCTAGAAATAGCAACGTTTAACTAATTGTGAAGGGAGTTGCAATAAGAGCGTAAGATTTTACTTATAAATAAAACATTGAATTCTGTAAAAAAATATTTATGTATTTACTGATTTACTAGCAGTTGCTCGCAATTGTTCTCTTAAAATAACATGGTCAAACAACAACAACGTGGTCGCTAAGCCCGAAATCTTTGAGAATGAACGGTCTCCACGACAATCCGTAATTTGATTCCTCCGAATAATACGATGCCGTCCGTACGCTGAAACCACGATAAACATTTCAACAGCAAGACTTAACTTACCATTAAATGGATTCTAATTTGTAGACTCTTTTATTTTAAATGCTCAGATTTTCGACGACGCATCAATGTGGCTCATAAACTATTTTTACCCGCGAAACCACGGTCTTTGCATTAATCAAAATCCAACCAAAATCCGACCATTAGTTTTTGTATGACTCGCGTTCCAGGAAAAATTATCCTAGATTTCTCATTTTGCGATATCAAATCCAAACGAAACCATATCATATTTTACTTGGAGGAGCACGGGCTAAACATTAATCGAAACCCAATTAAAACCCGAACAATAGGTTTTACGCGATTAGTGTTCAACAAAAAATTAATACTAATATGTAAAATTTCGCAGCCCACGTCACAATTAGGCTGTAAATTAATCCCAACACCATGGACATCCGATCTGATTTTTTTAATACACTCATGTTCAAAGAAAAATTAAAACCATTTGGAAAATATCTCAATTTTCCTACATCACATCAGAATCTTACATACCCTATTTTACCAATTTTACGACACAGTACGCTGATGAAACTCCATCAATACGCGACCAGTATTTGGCGTGTATCGCGTTTAAAGCGTTATCCTAAATTTCTCATTTTCTCGACATCACATCAAGATAAAACACACCCTGTTTTACTCGCTCGTG
>JARYHS010012631.1:112764-155842 GCA_031002005.1 Vandiemenella viatica | reverse complement strand
TTAGCGTGATTGTGTGGGAGTACATGAGTGCGTTTGGATGCGTGTGACACAGTAGGGAACTATTCAGAGCGCGTGAGGATGTCAGTATGCATGAGTAGGGGTGATTGTGAGCTTGTGTGAGCATGTGCAGGGCCGGCGTTACGGGGGGTTAACGGGGCCCGCCCGTCTAATGGGGGGCCCACCCGTCTAATGGGGGGGCCCGGCCACCGGCTATAGGGGCCCTCATCTCGAAAAATTGTAAGGCTAAAAAAAGTGTCGCCGATTTTGGCCTGAGGGTGGGCCCTAACCAATGAATTGGCCGAGGGCCCCCTACTGGTTACGTCACTGCTAAGAACGCTTACCCCGGGCCCCAAAATCCTAGCGCCGGCCCTGAGTAAGTGTGAGTATGTGTGTGAGTTTAGCTGAGTTTTCATGACGACGTGAGTGAGTGAGCGTGTGTGAGAGTATGTGTCAACTTGTGTGAGCAACATAATGTGTCTAATTATGTGTGAGGCGCTGTGGGTGTGTGTGTTAGTGAGTGTGAGCGCGTTAGATATAGTGTTCGAGCGTGTTTGTATGTGAGTGTGTGTCTGAGAGGGTGTGAGCAAGTATGAGTGTGTTAAAGCATGTGTGTGTATGTAAGACTGCTTGTAGGTGAAACTGGGTGAGTCCGTCTGAGAGTAAATGTGTGTTTAAGTGTGAGACACCGCTTGTGGCTGTACGAATGTGAGAATGTATGTAAGAGTGTGTGAGTACGTGCGTATGTATTTGACTTTGTGTGAAGATGTATGTGCATCTGAACGGTTGGCAGAATGGAATTGAATATAATTATGTTTGGGTCCGGATAATTGCGTGTGTTTATGTGTGACGGGGAGGGGAGGGGTAAATTTACATCCTAGTGACACATCAACAGGGATTTAGTAATATCCAACCTGGAGGAATTTAGGGGGCGTCGATAAATTACGTAAGGTGAAATAGGGAGGGGGGGGGGTCCGGCGAAATCTCACCAACGGGAGGGGGGAGTCTACGGAAATCTCACGTGAGGTTTTTGAAAAATTGTTGGACTGTAGAGCTAAAAAAAAGGTAACCGGCTTTTGGAAGGGTGAGACCTAAAAAAAAAGTTCAAAAAGTTGCGAGGCCGATTTTTAGTAGGGGGTGGGGTCTCACGGACCTGATATCCCCAGGGGGGGGCAGATCTCACGAAGTCTCGCCAGAAGGGGGGGGGGAGAAACACTTCACGTAATTTATGGATGCCCCCTTAGTGCGAAGCATATAAGCTTTAGGCAAATATGTTTTTGCTATACTGCATTTGCGTAACGTGTATTTTACAGACGAAAACCGAGCGTGGTGGGCGAACGCTTAACGTTCTGGCCTCGCATTCGGGAGGACGCGGGTTCGAATCCCCGTCCGGGCATCCAGATTTGGGTTTTCCGTGGTTTCCCCAAATCACTCCAGGCGAATGCCGGGATGCTTCCTTCAAAAAGGCCATGGCCGAATTCCTCCCCGTTCCTTGCCCCAATCCCATCACGCCTCTAATGACCTCGCTGTCAACGAGGAGTAAAGCCCAAGAAAAAAAAATACAGGCGAAAAGTACACCCCGTCCCAGCATTCGGTTATGTTGCTACGGAAGTCTGCCTTTAAATGGCGATAATGAGGACCAAAACCGTGATTTTAATTCAGGCCATTCGTCGATTAACACAGTTTGCAAAACTGCTGGCCCTCTTTACAGAGAGCATACATATTCAGGAAATATAGCAACAGATAAGCTACTGCGAGCTAGAGCCATGATACTAATCGAATAAAATCAATGCCCCTGGATGTGATACTTCAGCGCACAGTGGGAGACCTCTATGTTTGGCTACTCTATTAATTCCTTCTGGCTTGCAAAGCTGATTGCCGCATGGAACTTAAGTACTATTCATAGTATGCAGACCAGCTATAAACAGTTCGTTACGGGCGGTGGAACTTAATTACGCCGGTTCACACAGTTTCCTCAACGTAGTTTTCATTTTACACTGACTTGAGTCATTACTTTCTGTTTACTTTCATTACATCTACAAGGCAAGTAATAAAAAGAAATAAATTCATATGGCATTTTTATCCCCCACTTCCTTGACCTAACTAAGAGAGTTTCAATCAATGGCGCGAACTTCACATATACAAAATAAACATTTCCAGAGCCGAATACTGGGTTAATTGCCTTTGAAACTCACACCTGGAACATGAATTCCGCCTGTGAATCAAACAAGTGATGAATGATTGCAAAATTATTAACATGTAGGGTCATGTTGCAATTTCACCCCCAGAAACGCCAATCTCCGATAAGAGAAAGCGCTATAAGACTCTTTACTGATATAGGCAAGACATGTAAATGAAAGTACGAGACGACAGACGAAGAATGCTAGCGACGGAGAGGATAGGGAGGAAGGAAGGGGCATCTGTAAAGAAGATGTCATGTGTAGCTAAAGTCTCGCTTGGGACCTGCATCTAATTATATAGAGGAGAATCGGGTAATATGGAATAGTCTGGTAATATGGAATACCGAGGTTTCTCCTCTGCCTAATGCTGCTGTATAGTGGAAGTACCATCAACTGCTGCTCAAAACTACTCTGATGCTTTGTGATGAAGGTCGGTCATTTGGGAGCTGAACTGTGTTTGCTATCCAACAAAGTTTGTTTTTCCACTTTCGAGAATTTTTTGAAGATTGGTTTTCTAAAATAAATATAAAATATTATATTTATTTTGTTGATCGCTAGTCTTAGTGTAATGTGTACTAAAAGAGTGATGGTTCAGGTCTTTTTTCTGGCTTCCATCTTTTTTTATAATATCATCAAGCCTATTTTGACCAAGATAGCGATTCGGGTAATATGAGATATTTGGTATTCCATAAAACCAGACATAAATCTGTGGTATTTCATACAACCCAAAAAATAATTACTGAGTTGAAATACATTTTAATCAAATATAATGTCAGTAATACGATTTTTGTTAATATTGATTGAAAATAATAAAATAACAATTGAGAAAGTAAATATTTCTTAATTAATTCATTAATTATGTTTTGTTTTAAGAACAGTCGAAAAAGAAAGAAGTGTTAGCTACTGAATCCGACAAAGATGATGATGATGTTGACTAAAAAGTATCATTAAATCCGTTTATCTCAATTCCAGATAGTTTACGTTATTTGAAACCTTCTATTCCATATTACCCACCTATTCCATATTACCTTCCAAACGACAATTTTTTAAAACTACATGTTACTAATTAAAAGAAATCTGTTTTGACAGCTTTTTATTAGATATATGTTATCACAAGAAGTTGAAGGTTGTATTGGTTTTAGTTTCAGGTGTTAAATTATTTTCAGTACTGTTTTGTACAACAAAACATAAATGGTATTCCATATTACCCGATTCTCCTCTACATAAAAGAGACATTTGGAAGGAAGTGTCCTTTGATCTGCGGAGGGACAACATTTGCTGGGAAGAACAGCATGTTGCTGACAAGGATATAATTTACGGTCACCTTACGCCGGACGTGTTAGATTGACGTTATAGTGCAGGTGAGATTAAGTGTGCAGCCGTCCAGGTTGATAAGTTGGCTGTTGAAGGAACAGTCTGACCTCGACATAGAGGTGAGCTGTACGCTTTCTACTCCAGTCCCAAACACCACAGTCCCATCTCGGACACGTTGCTTTCTCCAAGTGATCCATACAAGGAAGTAACTATAAATATACGAGATTTTTGCCTCTAGACTCGAAGATATCTTTTACGGTGCTCTTGAAAATGAAATTTTCTGATCACAATTACATCTGTTCCAAAGACAATCATTTTATGAAATTCTGATCTTTTGACGGCTAGGAGCTACTGAATTTTGTTATTCACGACTCTTTACGATTAAACTGAAATATCTGATGCAAAAAAATAAAAGATCTTATTTTTTCCCGCTAAGTTGACGCTGTAAGTTATTAGTTTCGAAGGAAAATTAGACTTAAGCTGTCTTTGTTATATAAGTTCTGTTGCGCTTTCTTTTAGGACATCATCACATCAAGGGTTTTCTGCTATTCAGCAGGTTCATCCAAAGCAACAACCTTCCATGCCCCCTTTGTTCCGCCATTCTCTTTGTCTCTACATATTTCCCATTTATCATTATGTCATCCAGCATTTTCTTTCATCGCCGACCTCTTCTTTTCTCTCCGTTCACAAACCCCTCCAGGGTGGTTTTAAGTAGGCACTCATTCCTCAACACGTGACCAATCCAGTTCCTTTTTCTGTTCCTTATTGTTTTTATGAGTGACCTTTCCTCTCCTACTCGTTCCAGCACATCATCATTCCTTACTTTGTCTTTCCACTTATTTTCCCCATCCCCCTCCATATCCACATTTCGAAAGCTTCCAACCTCTTTAGATCTTCTTTGCGTATCGTCCATGCCTCCGCCCCATATAGTCCGACATGAAACATTTAACTAGTTTTTCCCTCAGCTTTTTAGTCAGCCTTCCGCATAGTACATTTTTTCTTTCTGCTGGAAGCTTCCTTTGCCATTGCGATTCTAGTTTACACTTCTTGCAACTCACATCACCACTCACAATACTCCCGAGATATTTCAGGCAATGCCGGGATGCTTCCTTAAAAAGGCCATGGCCGAATTCCTTCCCATTCCTTGTTCCCATCCTTTCCCGTCTCTAAAGACCTCGCTGTTGAGAGACGTAAAGCAGTTAAAAAATTTTTAAAAAAAATAAACGAGAAATTTGAAGGACTCCACTTGTTCAATTATTTCTCCTTGTAGCTTTATCATAATTTCTTTCTTCCTCCTTCCCACCATCATACATATAGTTTTCTTCCTATTGATTCTCATTCCGAATTCCTTACACCCTTTGTCTAAAGCAGTGTTTCCCAACCTTTTTTGGGTCATGTCCCACTTTTAACATTTTTTTTGCCCCCCATACATAATTTTTAATAAAAAATTATTTGTTATTAAAGAAACTCATATATAGGATGGTTTTTGAAAGAAAACACTTTAGTATCTATTGTCATAAAACACAGTAGGGCCTAAGTAAAATTAAAAAAAAAACATGTAATGAAATACTAAAATTCAAATTCAAAAGATTTTTAATAATGATTTATTATGGCAATTTAGTGTGATCCTTTTAAGAATTTGCTTTTTTGCTATATTTTGTACCTATATCTAGCATTGGATTTAAACAACCCGAAGAGAATGCGGTAAAGTCGTATAAAGTCAATTTCTAAATTGTCCCCCTAAAAAAACCAAATTGCCCCCCTGTGGGGCGTGCGCCCCACGTTGGGAAACACTGGTCTAAAGCCTCAACATTCTTCTGAGTATCTTAACACTTTCCGACAGCAAAACCATGCCATCAGCAAACCTTATACAGCTAATCCTACATCCACCCAAGCATATACCTTTACCTCTTAAACTTGTTTGTATAATTTCACGCAAATATATGATAGGACAAATTTCGTACCATCAGACTCGAAACTTTTCACCTCAAACAGAAAGTGTTTTCAAAAGTTGAAATTGTTTTAGTCTGTAATATGAATTTATTACGCGTTTATGTTAGAATACACATGCATTCGCTAGCGTTTGAAAGAAGTTCGATAAATCGATAGTAATGGATATTTGATAACTCTGCGCGATTCCTTAGTAGGCCTATAATGTTAAGGTACTGGAAATAGGCTTTAATAATCTTAAAATTCTAATATTGGCATACCTGTCTGGTCGTCAAGTGAATTTCACTTTCAAATAGATTACGTAAAATGTGCCACAAATATGGCAAGTAACTCTATAAATAAGTTGTCTATAAACTTTTGACATTACTTTTATTTCATAGAAGAACACACGTTAAATTGTACAACACGATTCGTAGAAGCATATCTAATTACACGAACAACTTATAGTCGTGTTAACACTATTCCGAAGGCAGATTCACGATTTGTTCTGATCGATTTGGTTTCCTTTACGCAACATTCTGAAATTGTCAAAAAAGAAATAATAATTCTGTCTGTCATTCAATATCTGAATTATTCTCAAAAAATTTAGTAAGAAAACTTCCAGTGCCTTATTCATTAAAAGCTTAAGAATTATATTAATTCCGTATGGTCGTAGTGACCTGGTGACAGGATTTCTATTTGCTGCGCATTTCACCCTTGTCTTATCCGCCTTAACATAACTTGGTAGTTATAGCGGGTACAGGGGACCTACAGTTTAAAGTGGAATCAGAACCACGGAAGCGTTCTGACATATTTCACATTACACAGCAAGCTGCGCCAGAGGTGAAGGTCGGGTTAAGGGCCTATGAAAATCCACACTGAGACAGGGGTTCGAACCGAGGACTTTTCGATCATCAGTGAGACTCCTTAACCACTAAGCCAACAGACCGCTCGCTTAAAAATTAATAGATCAATGTTTCGATGATATTTCTCAGTACACCATATATGTCCATAATTACAAACACAGCCACAAATGAATCTTGTTCGTGCAAACAATAAACGCACTTATCAAATTATAGCTCAAGAATTAAAAAATTAAGGTAGTAGTTAATTATTAAGACTTTAACATAGGTTTTGTATATATTTTTACTACGAGAATCATCCTGTGAGTTCGTGGCTTATTCAGGAAATCCAAATAGCACAATATTTCAAAAAACTGCATATAATTCTTTAGTTTATTGTAGAATATTGTGCAGAAATACAACATTCTGCAACAAACTTCTATTTTGTTTTCAGTGCTGAAAGTGTATGAAATGTACTTCATAATGGATAAGAAATCATATAATGCTGTAATTAAATATTGGTTTAAACAAGTGATGTCTGCATAGTACGTTCCTGAGAATACAGTGATAAAATTAGGGTTAGGTAACTCAACCCAGAGCTTTTAAAGAATATGAGCATGTGAATTTAAACGGGTGAGAAAGGGTATGAAGATCAGCAGATTGAGGAGATAGCGAGCGTGGTGGTTGAACGGTTAACATTCAGTCCTCGCATTCGGAACGTGGCTTCTAATCTCTGTCCGGCCATCCAGATTTGGGTTTTCCATTGTTACCCTAAATCACCTAAATCACTCCAGCTGAATGCCGGAATGGTTCATTTAAAAGGCCATTGTTAAATTCCTTCTCGTTCCTTGCCCCCAGCCCTTCCGACGAGGCGTAAAGCCAAAAAAAAAAAATCAAGCGTAGTAGATAGAATTCTGAGAGAGTAACTGCCGCCCTTTGAGTGTCAAATGATTTTACAGCAGATTAAAAGCAGCGAGGAGGTAGGACTTGCGAAAAATCTAGCGCTCTTTGCGACAATCCAGTAGATTTGTTTTGTCGCTATAGATCACACCTAGGCCGACCAATTTACCCTGGATTGAAGGCAACATTGAACGCAGTGGAAGCTTACAAGTTCTACCCACCGAATGAATTTCAGTGGTGTTAATCCTGGAGGAAAATCACATTGTTTCTAAGGATTTTGACTACGATCTGCTTCGAAGTTTCGAGAAAATCAGTGAAACCATCACCGGAGGATAATACACTGCGCGCATGTATCGAATAAAAGGCTGGAGATAATTTGCCAAAAATGTAATCTTCAGTACACTGATTTTTTTAACTGTTTAAAGTCTCATAACAGCGAGGTCTTTAGAGACGGGAAATGATGGGGGGCAAGGAATGGGAAGGAATTCGGCCATGGCATTTTGAAGGAAGCATCCCGACATTTGGCTGGAGTGATTTGGGAAACCATGGAAAACCCAAATCTGGATGCCCGGTCGGGGATTCGAACAGCCGTCCTGCCGAATGCGAGGCCAGAGCGCTAACCGTTACACCACCACGCTCGGTAGTACACTGATCTCGGTCATAAGTATCTCATTGCAATGGCTGTAATTGTTGAGCTTGGGTTTCATTGGTACTTCAAAACTCCCCCATCAATTTTTATCTGAAAAAGCTGCGTATCAATTAAGCGCGGCAAACCATCGAACACTGGCTCGCGCGGCAATACCTGGCTTGGTGCCAGGTATTGCCGCGCGAGCCAGTGTTCGTGGGTTGCTGTTGCCCCCCGCGCTGCCGCGCGCGGCAACGCAACCCAGCCAGAGTTGCGCGGCAAGCAATGCAGGCACAGTCAGTTTTAGCGAACATGGACGTTTCACGTGCACGAACAGCTGCCGCCTTCATTGTGATGCATCACATAATACACAAGAAATCTAAACGAAAAATGCGTTGGTGGATGAGGAAATTGCACGTTAATAGAATGCAATATAGTGCGAGACTAATGGAAGATATGAGAAATGAAGCCATTGAAGATACAATAAAAATTTCACAAGAATGACTATTGTAGAGTTCGAGTTCTTAAAATTATTGATTGAGCCGTGTGTGAATGAAGTGTACACCAAGTTTCGAGACGCGATTTGAGTTACCGAAAGACTAGCAACTGGAGACTCATATACTAGCCTGCAATACCTTTTTCAAAACAATATATTTGCTGAACTTGTCTCCTTCCATGCATCGTCCCTCAGCGTTTTGTTGTCGTAATCTGCACATTTACTATTCCACAAAAATTCTTTCGCGTCATAAAGCTGTATTAGAAATCGACACTTTTCTTTGTTCATGGCAGTAAACTGTCGCTGTGCCGCGCGAGCCAACTCCAAGAAAGACACCGCCGTCCCAACTGCGCGCGAGGCAATTAGTTGGGGGCCTTTGCGGCGCGCCTAAAGACCGACAGAGAATGGCTCGCAGCGCGGCATGTTCCACTGCGCCAATGTTCGAGCTGGCTCGCGTGGCAACAGTGTATCCACTATGCGCGGCTGCCGCGCGAGCCAATGTTCGAGGGTTTGCCGCGCGTAGTGGATACGCAGCTTAACAAGTGTGATGGCACTAGCACAAGCTATTAACGGAAGAACACAGTGGAAAATTTGTTAAAATTTACGCCATTTAGCGAAACAATTCTTTTAATGTTGATGTGAATTAAGTAAAAATCTTAAGTAACAGGTGTAAGTAATTGATACCGATTTAGTTTTGTTTGTTGTAAAAAAAAGTACAGTTGCACAAAAATTTGTCTGTTAGACATAAGTAGGGTACGGATCTTTAGGACAGGACATATTTTTTTCCTGCCTTCTTTTTGACCTGAAATGCTGAGTTAAACACTGATTCAACGTTTCTGATTGTATTTAAATGTATTTTATATAGCATATAAATGCATATTCAGACCATTTTCCTAGTTTTGGTCATATTTCGATAATATTTATGGTCATATTTTGAGGAAAAATCGTGTAGTTTTTTAGTAGTACCGGGAATTCACTAGATGTAGATGAGAAGAAATTAAGATAATTGTTCACAGAACTGCACTTCTTCTATACAGGTGGGGTAAAAAAAAAAAAAAAAAAACCAGGACTAATTTTCACTGCGGTCATAATTCACGAGTCAAGAATTAGAGTTATACATTATTGTCACTCTCTAAACATATGTTCTGCCCTCCTTTTAATCTCGACAACGCAGCAGAAGCATGCTTGTGTCGATTCGCGTCAATCAAAATCTCCACGAAATATCCTGTCATCGTTAAATCTGCAGTGGATCAGCGAGTAGAGCAATCGCCATGCCAAAGAGAAAATTTTCTGAAAGTGTGAAATTACGTAAGGAAATTTAGAAATGAGTATTTTAGTACATATGAAAGAGTTCTATTCTGTAAATTACCTGAAATTAATATGACTTCAACAAAACGATTTAAAATTTATTGTCGTAATGGTGCAGCGAGTGCACGGGAGCAAATTATGTCGTCTACATGAAAGCGACACTACTAGATAAAATAAATGATGTGTGATTGAGCATGTTATGATTTATAGTAAATTTAAATGTTTGGGCATATTTTTTCATTTTTAGGTCATATTTACCAATTTTTAAGGTCATATTTGCCTTCATATTTTTATATTTTTTTCGTCACAAAGATCCGAACCCTGATCATAAGTTTACTTGGAAATTACGTGTCTACAAATAAACAGTACCTATTAATTAAAAAAGTTCAACCTATATGAATTTCGTCCACTGGTTACTCTCAAATCATGGATGTCCGCTTGCTATACCGGCAATATACTATATTGCCAGATTGCTTGCGTGAACTTTGTATGTCCGTAACACCTCCAGAGAGTGCCAATGTTGGTGTCACCATGTAGAAGCTGGCGGCTACTTTCTCTGACATTTTGTGACAGCTTGTATGTTGCATCTCCAACACCGGTATTATTAACGGTCACATTAATAGTCCCGCTCAAATGTCATCGCCTACGTCGAGCCACCGGCACCTGTGTGCAATATCTTCTCTCTTAAGACGATTTGAATTTGTCGCCAGCATTTATTTTGCCCTATAGGCAGTGATATGTAAAACTTTCCATATGTAAGTACTTTCATAGGATTAGAGTTATGTATCAGCAAGTTAATCCGTTGACTTGGTGAGCTGATTTACCGAAATTAGTAACGTTATAAATCGGAATTGTTGGCTGGGAAACTGGAAAGATATTTTAGGTTGTATTTCCCCAAGCTTGTAACGGGGTCTGAAGTCGTTCAGTGTAAAATTTACTCTTTTAGTCGATTCGATTCGATACTAGGAAACGTTGTAAATGTTTCCTCGTCATAATGTTAGTTTTCTTAAATTTCAGCAACATGTTGATATCGGCTTTGATGAAGTCAAGTAGGTTCTTTTATGACATCTTTGCTCTAACGTGGTTGATATAAATGTTTGTTGGTGATTAATGTTGTTCATGAAAAGCTTATATAATTATATTGAATCCGTACTTTGCGGGCGATTCCGAGTTGATATCTCGTAGCGAACGGACGTGTTTATCGAGCGCTCAAGATAGAACAACAACCTTGGCTAACGTGTGACGGACTTGATTCAGGAAACTTGGTACAGGAAACTACGCGCGGCAATAACCTACATCTAACTGCCCTCCTAGCTGTTAGGGAAATTTGTGTCTCAGGGACTATCCACTGGGTAGTATCCCGCGGGCGCTGAGGTTTAGGGTTGCTCTTGTTGCCGGGAATCCTAACGGTGACAACGAGGCACAAGAGCAACACCCCCACCATAGGCATGTCAGGGGTAAGGAGAGAAGAACAACCCGACGACGAAGAACAAAACAGTGAGGTGATGGAGGAAGAGAACGACCAGGATACTCAACTGACAACACAAGAACAGAACGAACAGTCAAATAGACAAGCATTTATATTTACTGGAAAACAGTTTAGTATAGGACAAGAAGGCGAAGTTCCGCAAGAAGGATTCAACTTTACAACAGTGTACGACAGAAGACGACGAGCACAAAATAAACAAAGAGAGGTACAGGAAATCCGACAAAACTCTCGAGAGAAGATGAAGTTGGACAACAGATTTGCAGTTCTATCAGACCACTCCGAAGAAAGCGATGGAGACCAAGAGGAGCACATGGATGATGCGTCACAATCAGGACAAGAAGAAGAAACAGAAGAACAAGGACCCCCACTTCCAAGGATACCACCAATTGTAACCTACCAAATAGGGAACTTCCTAGCACTAAACCAGAAGATAAAAAGCTTCATTACAGGAGAACTCAAAGTGATCTTCCGCGGAGACAGCCTAAAGTACCATCTTGAGACCATGGAAGATTATGAAATGGTGAGAAGTTTCTTCTTGAGAGAGAAAATAAACTTCTACACTCACCAGACCCCAGTTGACAAAAAGCTAAAGGTGGTAATCAAGGGGCTACCACCAACAACTCCAGAGGACATCATCAAAACTGAACTTATTAATTATGGTTTCGACGTACAAATGGTACACCAATTTAAAAAGAGAGATCCAGATACAAGGGACCTAATTCCACTTTCTACCTATTGTGTAACCCTAAATCCCGGAGAAAAGTCCGAGGAAATATACAACATGAGAGGAATACTATACACTAGAGTAAGTGTGGAGAGTTACAAATCCAGATTGGGACCAAGTCAGTGCCATCGATGTCAGAGACTGGGGCACACCGCAAATTATTGTCAAATGCCCAGTCGATGTGTAAAATGCGCGGGACGGCACGCTACAAAAAATTGCAAAATGAGCCATCAGGAGAAGGCAAAATGTGTAAATTGTGAGGGGGATCACCCAGCCTCGTGGAAGGGATGCCAGGCATACCAGGCCCTTTTGAGACCAATCAAAGCGAAGGTCCAAAATGAGGACAAATCAAAGGACACTAGAAAGACAAGAAATCAGGAGAAGGAAAAATTTATCCGTGACAGCGACACAAAGCAGTCAGAAGACAAAAACAAAGGGAACGTGGAACCAGGAAGAAGCTATGCAGATAAGGTGAAAACAAACCAACAAAAAGAAAATTTGCAGAAGCACCGAGAAGAGAAAGGAAGAGGCAGAGGAAATCAAAGACAAAAAGAAAACACCTTTATGGAGGATCTCAGTGAAATGGAAGACATCCTTGGAAGCATGAGTTTTAAAAAGGCAATCTCCATCTTTATGACAACACTAAAAGAAATAAAAGAAGCCACAAGTGTCTGGGGCAAAATCATCGCAATAATCAAAGGATTAAGCGAAATGATAGATTAATGGCTAATAAGAAGGGGAAACTACTTGATACCAATGTATATATTTTCAACGCAAATGGTTTAAAAAGCAAGAAACAAGAAATCATTGACTTTTTAAAACGGAAGAAAGTGGACATGATGCTTATAACGGAAACACATCTAAAACCCACAGACAATTTCCGAATACCAAACATGAAAATTTACAGAAAGGACAGAGAGAGACAAAGGGGATGGGGCACGGCAATCCTGATAAAATCAACCCTCACGCACCAACCAAAAACTTTGCCGGAACTTGAGAACATGGAAGCCAGTGCAGTGAGCATCAATGCAATAGATGGAGAAGTAACATTTATCGCCGCATACGTAAGCCCTCGGAAACAACTTACAGAGAATGACTTAAATAGTGCCATGTCAATATCTGAGAGGGTCATACTGGGTGGCGATCTAAATGCTAAACATCCGGCTTGGAATAGTAGAGTCACAAACGGAAAGGGTCAAAGATTAATAGAAATATCTGAAAGACTAAATCTAACAGTTATGGGCCCCGAGGAACCGACTTACATTCCTACCTCCGCAAGACAACAACCAGATGTACTGGATATAGTGATAGCAAAGAATATAAGACGAACTATAAATCTGGAAACCATAAATGACCTATCATCGGACCACAATCCAGTTTTGCTACAAATCAGGAAGTGGGCAAGCAGTCAAGAAAACCCGAAAATCCTTAAACAGACGGACTGGGATAGATTCACTAATTTAATTCAACAAAATATCTGTCCCACCATGGAATTAAATAATAAGCTGCAGATAGATAAAGCAATAAATACTCTAACAAAAATTATTAAAGAAGCAGAAAAACATGCCTCAGTCGTAACGGTAATGGAGACAAAAATGGAAGAACAAGGGTCAGCACTTATAGAAGAACTGAAGTACCTTAAGAACCAACACCGGAAGCGCTGGCAGAGATTTAGGGACCCAGCGGACAAAAGGGAAATGAACAGGTTCGCCAGGGAGATTAGGAAACGATTACAGGAAAGAAGAACCGAACAATGGGAGGACAAAATGTCCCGACTAACCCTCCAACACCGTGACGCATGGAGCCTAGTGCGAGCACTTAAAGAACCAAAACCAGGCAACCAAGCTATCATGGGTCCGAATGGAGCGGTCTTTGACTCAATGAGCCAGGCAGAAATTTTAGCAGACCATTTTGAAGCACAACATGCAACACCAGAAGTACAACTAACTATGGCCCAACAACGGGAAGAGGAAGAAACCAAGCAAATTGCCGAAAACATCAGGAAGTGTGAGGATCCAGTAAACCCTGAGCTAACGAGCCCAACAGAGATAAAAACAATCATCAGGCGACTTAGCAGCAACAAAGCACCAGGAGATGACAAAATCTCAAATATGCACCTTAAAAAACTGCCAAGAAAAGCAATAGTGTTAATAACAAGAATAATAAATAGCTGTATGCTACACTGCTACTTCCCAAAAAACTGGAAAACGGCCAAAATCATAGCCATCCCCAAAACAGGGAAAGCAAATACAGACCCAACCAATTATAGACCAATCAGCCTGCTCAGCAGTCTATCAAAAATCTATGAAAGGGTACTAAAAACAAGAATTACTCGACAACTTGAAGAAAATCATACAATACGACTGGAACAATTTGGATTTAAAGATAAATTATCGGCAACGCTACAACTATACAGAATGGCCGAATTGATAAGCAAAGGTTTCAACACTTCCAAGTCAACAGCGGTGGTCTTCCTGGATATCCAGAAAGCATATGATAAAGTTTGGCACGATATGCTGTTAAGGAAGCTACAACAAGAGACACAGATAGATCAGTGCTACATACGAATAATAGCAGACTACCTTACAAATCGAACCTTCTACGTGTCAGTAAAAGGACAGAGATCGACAAAACGACTAATGACAGCGGGAGTACCACAGGGATCAGTCATATCACCACCATGTTTTAAAGTCTACGTTAACAAATTCCCTGCAATTCCGGGAATCACCTTAGCTCAGTTCGCTGATGATACAGCTGCTATGTGTTCAGGACGTCAATTCAATGCAATAATTAATAAGATGCAGAGACAACTGCAAGAAGTAGAGAAATGGTGCATAACAAATAAAGTGTGCATCAACGCCAACAAGAGCGCGGCCGTGTTCTTCACAAAAAGACGAAGGAAACCGGACACACAATTACAACTCGCAGGACATGGAATCCCCTGGAAAGAAAAGCACAAATACCTAGGAGTGATATTAGATTCAAAACTCTTGTACAACCACCATATCAAGGATAAGTGCCAAAAAACCCTAGGAATTCTAATGAACCTATATCCGATTCTGTACAGTAAGGAACTGTCATTAGAAACAAAAATACGCCTATACAAAACCATAATTAGACCAACCATGCTCTACGGATGTGAAGTATGGGGGACGGCAAGTAACGTCCACATTCAGAAACTACAAATAATACAGAATAGAAGCCTACGTATAATACTAAAAGCAAATAGATATACACGAATAGACGACCTCCACGATTGGACAAACATACCAAGGATTCATACGGCTATTTTCCAACAAACTGAAAGATTCCACGAAAACATGACCAGAACAAGGCAGTCAGTAGAAAACTTAAGAGACGTTGGGAACTACAAACCAAAGAGATGGCACAAGTATAAAGTCCCCCTAAGTATACTTTACCAACCAGAATAATACAATAAAATAAAAATATACCTAACCACAGATCCTGTCCTGTACATACAACAAGGAGGTTTTCCCCCTGATAAGGGTTTTACCCTCCAAAGTGCACACCACCAAAAGAGAAAACAGATACAATTTGACACAAAGAAGCAGAGCTACCAAAGGTAGCGGGGCTTGCAGAAAGACACAATGTGACAAAAAAAAAAAAAAAAAAAAAAAAAAAAAAAAAAAAACGTACTTTGCGTCTGGTAAACTTTCTTAGTCGTCCAGTTTTAGCAACTATAGTTAAGCGGTGGATCCTTCCTGTTGAATCATACCACTGCACCATGATGGCGTCCGACTACTGCGGAGGGGTCAGCAGGTTCAATCCCCGCTGCTGTTGGAAATTTCCATCATCGTAGCAGCGTCAGGCAGGATAGGAGAGTGGTAATGCACCATTTCTTTTCACCAGATTGCAAATCACAGTGTAACAGCCCTCAAACCTAAACTTTAACTGGAATTATATTTTATAAAGCATTGGTAGCAAGCTAGAGTGTGATTGAAAATCTATATATACAGGGTGTTACAAAAAGGTACGGCCAAACTTTCAGGAAACATTCCTCACACGCAAACAAAGAAAATATGTTATGTGGACATGTGTCCGGAAACGCTTACTTTCCATGTTAGAGCATTTTAGATTGGTAGAGGCGGACCAATTCCATGGCCCCAACGCTCTCCTGACTTCAACCCTCTTGACTTCCATTTATGGGGGCATTTGAAAGCCCTTGTCTACGCAACCCCGGTACCAAATGTAGAGACTCTTCGTGCTCGTATTGTGGACGGCTGTGATACAATACGCCATTCTCCAGGGCTGCATCAGCGCATCAGGGATTCCATGCGACGGATGGTGGATGCATGTATCCTCGCTAACGGAGGACATTTTGAACATTTCCTGTAACAAAGTGTTTGAAGTCACGCTGGTACGTTCTGTTGCTGTGTGTTTCCATTCCATGTTTAATGTGATTTGAAGAGAAGTAATAAAATGAGCTCTAACATGGAAAGTAAGCGTTTCCGGACACATGTCCACATAACATATTTTCTTTGTTTGCGTGTGAGGAATGTTTCCTGAAAGTTTGGCCGTACCTTTTTGTAACACCCTGTATAAAGATGAATGTGTGTATGTTTGTTTGTTTGTTGTTCATACAACTCCACAGTTTTCATCCGATCTCGATGAAACTTTGCACACTTATACTTTGAAATAAGGAGAAAAATACTGTATACATTTGGTTAAAAAATGATCTGTATAAATAATACATGTTGTCTCATAATTTCGAAATACTACTGAACGGCGATAGACAGACGCGTTGGATATGGACGTCTCTGTACTGTTTTTCCGTGTAGCGGTCAGGCAGCTCAGTGGCTCTTCTGGGTCTATCAACTAGCGGAAAACTACTAAAAAGAAAAATCTAACATTAGTGTGTGCGTATTAATAAAAGTTACTCTACCAAGTGCTATTACTCTCATATGCTTTGAGGGTTCCGTACGTAGGTTGAGTATTTAACTGAATTACCTTAAAAAAAAAAAAAAAAAAAAAAAAAAAAAAAAAAAAAAAAAAAAAAACCTAAAAAACAATTCAATAGAAATTCAATTTCACTGTAACTTTTGCGAAATTGTTATTAATATGGTATATATAAATGAGATACACTTTCAATTTAAGGATGCTATTGCTGGTCTTAGAATAATTCTGAACATTTTCAAAAAATTGTTTTAATGTTATATTTACAATCCTATTTACGATATTGTCGATTGAATCATACATTGTAAGATAACTAATTCGTGGTTGGATACGGTCTCCAGGGGACAATCCTTGTTCAATTTATTTATCTTTGAATTGTCCCTACATTAAAGATAGAATGTAGTCTTTTATATTTTGAAGAACATAAAACTTTAATTTTGTCCTTTTTTCTTGTTCCCATGCTGAACTACGTATGAGAAAGAATGCAAGATTCGTTTTTAGCAGTGAATGTTTTGCTCGTTATTAATAACTCCTTGTGTGTGTGTATCACCATGACAACTAAACCTATCTCTAAGTGTAACCAACATTCATAACTAAGAATATAAATATAATCGATTATTGCTAATTATTAATACTACTGTTTTGTTATAACATCTTTTTTAACAGTCGAAAAATTATTTGCTGAAGTCTCAGAATATTTAAATATGTCGCGGAGATTATAAACTCTAGGAAGGTCGCTATAATTTTCCTCTAAACTTTAGCAATCTTCACGTTGCACTAGATTTTGAAAGAATTTTCGGATCAGTAGTTTCGGAAATAGAGCGGGAATAGTATTTTACTATCATTTTCCGCAAGAAGCTTTTACAACTTGTGGAATACACGGGATAATCCACGCATTTTGAGAGTTAATTGGTTGCAAGGTTTCATTTGAAAATAATGAAGATTATCTCAAGAAAAATGACAACTTAGTTAATCCATATAATTATTTTCTTCCGTGATAAATTTTCGATATATTATATTACTTTTTATTATTATTAGTGTCAGAGTTAGTAATAACTAATGTATTGCTTGATTTGTAACTTTCTAAGTTAAAGGACTCAGCATTTGACGGAGAAACTGACAAATTAGCGCTTTTCATTCAGTTGATACGAAACCTTGAAAAATGTAACTATTTTAGAATTACAAGCCTAAAAAATCCAAATAACGTTCGAAGTGACTAGCATTAAAGTATACAGGAATTCGTCATATCTTAAAATGTGACATATTTTTTTCTTTTTGGTTTCTAGTTAAAAAATAAACTTTTGAATATGATCTCGGCTTTTAGCAAGGAAGGACTAATCAGTTGAATACCGAACATTGTTGACGTTTTTGTCTTCAAATTTTTCCCAGTGTTTGCAAATACACTTTGCGGACAGCTCGCTCACCTCACGGAAATGCCCCTTACTCATAAAAGCACTGGCGCCTTAGCTGAATACGTGGTGAGTCACGTGTATGTGTGGCTGCCTGCGCTACAGGCGCAGCTGACCGCGGGGTCATTGAAGCCCGGCTGTGTGGGAACACCCCGGGGCCGCACACGCTATCACACACCGCCGTAAATACAGCTCACTTCTCCCACCTGCACCATCTCCAGCACGTGAGTCTACAGAAAATACCAAAAACCAAGTGCTTATTTACTCCTTCTGTATCTCCCTGAAGTACTCTGTAAATAGGTCTAAAGTCGCAGTGTTGGCAATCAGTGAAACGTTTGTCTGAGATAGCCGTTTCCTTTCCTCCTTGGACTTTTGGAATACAATAAAAATATAAAATTGAAGTATATATTGAAGTGTTCCCTATGTTAGGAAAGCGACTTCTCGACCTTACTGTGGCCGTTCACTACCAGTTATTAATTTCCAAATAATATTAAGATTAAAAAAAATCAGGTGGGCGCCAGAGATTGGAGTGTACCCTATTCTGAGGGAAGCGACATCCAGATCTCAAAGTATTGTTATTTAAATATGAATTATTGAACAACTAGAATTATTAATAAACACAAATGACACATTACATGATCGGATGGGATCTATTGAAAACAAGGTTCACAATCTGACTTTACATTTTTCTTATGTATTTTAACTGTCTCCTTGACAAGATTTTACAAAGATTAAGTTTCTTTTTGTAACACAAGGGTACATAACTTTCTCGGTGGAGCAAGAGAGTCTGTCTCGGTGCGATAACTAGGGTAAAAAAAACGACGATGATGCAAAAGTTCCTTTTTCTGAATGGTGGTTACCGTGCAGGCGAATCTACGTTGTGCAGTCGGTGGGTTGACCAGCTCTCCATCACGGCCGGCTGCCTCACTGCTGTCCCCAGTAGTCAGCTGTTCGGTCCATCCACACCTCTCCGTCGGTAGTCAACAAGTCCCCCATGTCTTCTCGCGCTGCCTCCAAGAAGCGTCGTTTTCCGCCCCCCTCTTCATGACGTCTGCCAATCACTGTCTTTGGAGGGAAGATTTTTCCGCTGGTTGGCTCAGGACATGCAACAAAACCCAATTTTTTGTAACAAAAATACAAATTTTTCCTATTGGCTGTGTACTCCTGGCTTCCCCTTACCCTTCGTTCTTGGATACAGATATACATTTTTATTTTATTTGTTTACTAAAACATCCCAGGCTCCCACTCCATCTTGAGTCTCGGGCCTTGTCACGAGGCTGTTATGCCATAAGTCACATTTAATGGAAACACTCGGGCTGGCGTTCCCCAAACACTAGCAGAACCTCCCCTGGGACCGGGGACCGACACACACCAGACGAGAAAACAAACACGCTCACCTCTGGCTCTCACGGATCATTACAATATTTTGGGAATACGCGGAAGAAATAGATCCATTTCTGTCAGATATATTTCGTAAATCTTAAGAAGAAAGAAAAGTACCTTCTGACTGGAAAATAGCGCAGGTGATTCCTGTTTTCAAGAAAGGAGATCGGAGAGATCCTAAGAATTATCAACCCATATCTCTAACATCTGTTTGCAGTAGAATTCTGGAGCATGTCATATGCTCTAACGTTATGAAGTTTCTAGATGAAAACTAGTTACTTACAGCAAACCAACACGGATTTCGGAAGAACCGATGCAACTGGCTCTATTTTTGCATGATGTAATGAAAGTTATCGATGCAGGATCACAAGTTGATGCTATTTTCTTGATTTTCAGAAAGCTTTTGACTCTATACCACACAACCGACTTTTAGCGAAGATTCGAGCGTACGGTATATCTGATCAGATTTGCGAATGGATACGCGATTTTCTAACTGGTCGGTCACAGTTTGTCGTTGTTGACGGGGAAGCCTCTTCTAAGCTAGATGTTACTTCGGGCGTTCCTCAAGGAAGTGTAATAGGACCACTTCTTTTCTTAATTTTTATAAACGATCTCGGTGACAACGTTAATTGCAGGATGCGATTTTTTGCTGATGATGCACTTGTTTATAGGGAAGTGAGGTGCTCCGACAATTGCTTAGAAATTCAGCGCGATCTGGCTGTTATTTCGGAATGGTGCCGTAAATGGCAGCTTACGCTTAACTGCAAAAAGTGCAAGGCAATGCACATAAGTAATAAAAAGACCCCTTGTGCTCACGAGTACAAAGTTAACAATTCAGTTGTTGACACTGTGGATTCCCTGAAGTATCTAGGCGTAACAGTACAAAGCAACATGAAATGGGACTTGCACATAACTTCCGTCGTAGGCAAAGCTAATTCTAATCTACGATTCATAGGAAGTATTTTGAGAAGTTTGTAATAAGTCGCGTTCCCTAGGCGAGACAGTTTGCACATATCGAGGGAGGGCTATTTTTCGGCGAGCGGAAGCCGCGAGCCGGTTCGTAAAGCCACCCGCTGCGCTGTTGCGAATAACAGGGACAGCCAACCTACAGACAATAGTGACCCGCCACTCGGATGTTCTTGTATGAGGTTACATGGAATGCTGCTCGGAGGTGGAGTGGAGAGGAGACTGCTGGACTGTATGTCGAGGTGAGAAGAGGGACTGCGAGACCACCGCCATCCTCCGTGGACCCGAGGTTCATTTCCCGTCGCCGGCAGTGAACAGTGCGCGGACACGGTAATGTGCCTATAAAAGTGAGACTTAGTGCAACATATCAAGAGCCCGGAAAATACCCCTGAGAAGCTACCCTGATTAGCTGGATACTTGTTTAAAATATTCAAATTTCACATGTCAAAGTTGGATGTCTTTTAATTTGTATAATAAATTCATGTCTTTTGTTACCCATCTTTCATATTCTTGTAACCCCTGAGGCATGTCATGTGCGAGGCTTAATATTGATATATTGATAGAGAAAGATAGAAAAGTTTCAATTGCTGACGCCATACAGGGTGTCTAAAAGGTAGAGCCCCCCACCAAAAGAGATTATTACAAGTTGTAATGCTCATACAAAGGAAATAGCGTACAAAACACTAGAGCGTCCGCATTTGGAATACTGTTGTAGAATTTGGGATCCGTATCGCAAGGGATTGATTGACACATTAGAGAAAGTATAGAGGAGAGCCGCTCGATTCGTGACCGCTAGTTACAGTCCTTACGTAAGTGTCACAGAGCTGATACGTGGGTTGGGCTGGGATTGTTTGGCGGACAGGACGACGTCGTTTTCGTTTGAATTTGTTGGAGAATATGCGAAAATCTTTAATTTACGAGTGCAACGAAATACTTCTTCCGCCAACCTACTTAGGTCGCAATGACAGGGGGGATAAGATTCGAGAAATAAGATGCTGTAGTGATTCATTTATGTATTCCTTCTTTCCTCGTTCTGTTCGGGATTGGAATGCACAGAATTAGGATTGGTGCTTAGCACCCTCTGCCACCCACAGTATTTGTGATTTGCAGAGTATAGATGTAGATGCAGATGTAGATATGAAATGTGTTGCCATATGATATAAACCTTGGTTACCGACCTCGCCTCCGAGTGTAAAGCAGTTGGCCTAAGAATGAATCTTTCAACAATAAGAATTATGTCTAACAAATGGGTCAAAGAGGGGAGTGTACAGCTAGATAATGAATCTTTAGAAAATTTCAGTCAGTACATTTATTTTGGCCAGTTCGTAAACATCAGATGTGATGTAAGACCCGAAATTTTCCGTCGCATCAAGCTGGGATGACAAGCATTTGGGAGGCATTCTGTTATCCTGAAATCTAAAATGCTCACAAATCTAAAGCAAATAGTCTATGACCAATGCATTCTTCCTGTACTGACATACGACTGTGAGACCTTGCTCTAATTGAATTTACGAAAGGTAAGCAAAGGACTGCCCAAAGAGCTATGGAAAGGTCAATGCTAGGCTTAACGAGAAAAGACAGGAATAGAGCAGCTGACATTAGGTCATTTACGAAGGCCACAGGCATCTTAGAGAAGATGGCATTCCTGAAGTGGTAATAGGCCGGCCACAGTGCGCGGAGAAAAGACCAGAGGTGGACAAAAACAGTGTTAGAGTGGAGCCCAAGAGATCGCTAGACCGATGGGACAAGGACATTCGCAGTTAACTGGCAGAGGATCGCCCAAGATCATGCGACGTGGAGAATACTGCTCAAGTTTTACTTCAATTCATGACTTCAAGATGCCACATCGGTAAAAGATTGAATTGGCTGATAATGATTATATAAATCCGTGGTTCGGATTCGATGTTAAACTGTAGGTGCCAGAGGGAAAGAACTGGCCGTCCTACCTCTGTCACAATGGCTTAGTATGCTTTCGGGATTTTTTTTTCCTGCTTAACGTCTCTCTAACAGCGAGGTCGTTAGAGACGGGAAAGAATGGGGGGCAAGGAATGGGAAGGAATTCGGCCATGGCCTTTTGAAGGAAGCATCCCGGCATTTGCCTGGATTGATTTGGGAAACCATGGAAAACCCAAATCTGGATGCCCGGACGGGGATTCGAACCGTCGTCCTCCCGAATGCGAGGCCAGAACGGCTTTCGGGAGGATCCAACCAACCTTCGAGTTTTTTTTTTTTTTTTGTCAGTCGACCATTTCACCAACCTCTATTACACATTTGATCTTGTACATTGATTTCCCATACATTGATTCTATCAGATAGTATGTTTACCTTACTTTACATGAATTACCAATTTACAATATTGTCACCTTTGTCTTGCTTTACATACTTTGTTTCACCAGTGGTTTTCTTCGAACCTTGAATTTGTCGACTAAGTTAGTTTGTCATATAAATATTTACAACATCGTCACTGCATTAATGTTATAACGGTCAATATGGTTTTTTGTTGTTAGGTTAAGACTCATAAGTGAGTGAGTTCCAATTTTGTGTTTCCCTTGTAAGGTTCTTACAACGCGTATCCCATGTTTTAAACTGACTTGCGTAGTTACATTCCCATTTCTGTTTGACGCCGGGTCAGGTGGAGAAATTCAAATCAGCTCTCCATAAGAGGCAGACAGAACGAATACAGGAAAGGAAGTGGACCATTTACAAGTGTAGCGACCTGGTTATGTCTGTAGTACATGACTCAGGAGAGCAGGTAGGTGAGTTGCCCGAACAACTGTCGGCAACGTAGAAATAACTGAACTGATCGGTAGGTCCGTTCATTTTGTGTAAACTGTAGCTGTCATACGTATCTTTAATTACGAAATTAGAAATTGCTGGTATATCTCTTCAGTAATGTGTGTCCTTCTTTTTCTGTAATCAGCCTAACACCCATAATCTGCTCCGCCAATAATACGCATTAGTCTTTAATGGTTTAGAAACAGAATAACCATTTGATTTTCAATTGACTACAACTGAAACGTTTGACTTTTTTATAGAGGTACCAAGGGACTCATAGAATACCGTGCCCTAGAAACTTGATATTGTCACCTCTTCCTGTCCAAATGAGAACTGAGATATACGCGGTTTTTTTTTTTTTTTTTTTTTTTTTTTTTTTGTAACTGCTTTACGTCTCTTTTTAACATCGAGGTCTTTACAGACGGGAAAGGATGGGGGAAAGGAATGGGAAGGAATTCGGCCATGGCCTTTTGAAGGAAGCATCCCGGCATTTGCCTGGAGTGATTTGGGGAAACCATGGAAAACCCAAATCTGGATGCCCGGACGGGTATTCGAACCGCCGTCCTCCCGAATGCGAGGCGAGAACGCTAACCGTTACACCGCCCCGCTCGGTGATATACACGTAACGCATTCTAGGCTTACTGTATGAAAAAATAGTTATGCATAACAGTGTATACGACGTTCCTATCTTTTTTTAGGAAACACCTTTATATCAAATTAGCTTTTAGCCGCAACTTCTCGCATACAATTATTATACCAAAAAAGGAAAATAATCTAAATATTATGTAAGAATTTTCCTTTCTTCAAGCTAATTTATTATTTCGGGTAGCCAGAAATTTTGTTTGGATTCTATGTGAGGTTTGCAATGCGATATTTTTGTAATCTTTATCGTGAAGAAAATAATTATAATTTCGGTACAGATTAAATATATTCCCCCTTAAGGCGGGTCGAAACCGGTCAATAAATCCATTGAATATTTGCAACAGGTTTGGCTGTGTTTTCATTATACAATTGAAGAAATACCGTTGCTGTTGATGCTGCCATGTTCAATATTTTGATATTCAAAAGATGTCATAGTGAAACGTTTGAGTATTACAGATAATACGCAGTAAAACTAAAAAAATAGATGACCGAAGTTACGTACTTAAAAACAATATTAACAGAATCAAAGAAGATGTAGTTTATGTTTTGATTTATGTGTGATTATGGAAGGGAAAACATTTTATTCCTAACCAAAACCAAAATAGGCTGACTATGCGAATATCCTTCTACTACTGTTGGTGAGGGGGCCAATTCTGTCTACATGCAAACTAATAGGGAAGCTGTTCCTAAAGTTAACGTAGTGTTTTATCAGAAGAATACCATTTTATAAGAAACAGCGCTCGAAAACTCCTTTTGGTTTAGTGAAAAAAATTTTAATGGGCTTCTTCAGCCATCTTGTATAACCTGATACGTCACTAGCGCCCTCGGGAAAAGCTAGAAATAATCTCCATGATCTACTGCATCCTCTACAGTTATTCAAAACTTTGTTCGTCGAATGATTGCTTTTTAGGGCAAGAACAAATGTCGGATCACTTCGCTCTGTACGATGTAAACCCCATTATATTGGAAGAAGGACTTAAAAGTTGTGCAAGCTGAAACAACCGTTCTTTTAATACGAAACTGTTGTCGGAGCTTCCTATAAATAGTTCCGCTGAGAACATAATATCTGCTGTGAGGCACAAATATTTACCACCACGATACAAAGAACGGTCTGCTTTATTTTTATGCTCCTGATAGATCGTAGCTACGGTCTTAGTCGGAAGTCCAATTGATATCGACACTTTGCAAAGCCGCATTACAACATTAATTTCTGAAGTAACTAACATTATTTAGAAGCACATGTCAAACGTAACGATATGGAGATGGAAAACAAACGTTTTCCTAAAATACTAGCTGCCATTTATGATCAGCGCCACTTAAATCCCTTTAAGCTAATGAGTGCCTTCAACTAGTTAATTTTTTACGTAATTGTATAGTAATTAAAGAATAATTCAGCTGGCACGATTACTGTCAACTTTTGGGTTTTAGCCTTCTCTTGTAAATAACAACGTTCCTTCAAACGTTAAACGTTAGTTTTCTGGCTACAATATTTAAGAAAAATTGCATGTTCTCTATAATTTCCGTGCCTAGATCAAATACTCTACTGCTAGTGGTATTTTTCCTAGTACTGTTTTCATTTAGGTACTTGTGGACACTAGTATATTAGTCAGAATTCTATTATCGTTTTTCAGTATTAATTTGACGTCACACTGCGATGTTAACTGATACAGTAACCTCATCATCAAATCTTTTAGATGTCACGTAGTGAGGTGTCTGTCGTTACGTCTGTTAATTTAAAAGGGTGATATTCTGTTGACTGTAGACAGCAAATTGAATTAGGTTGGTAACATCTCCTGTCGCGAGAGAATGATACAGCGTGAAAGACAAAGCTGCGGTGTTCCCAGCCAGTGCCGAAAGAGTTGCTTGTATCACTCCGCTTGTCTCGAAACATTCACACTAACGGACTAAGATTCACTCTCGAAGAGCAAGATTTTTAGGAATCGATCCAAACGAATCGAACCGCAATTCCTAAATCGTTCTGTCCTCCCCCCCCTTTTTTTGTTCAATGTTCCGTACCTGAAGATAAACAAAGTGTTACTGACGTCGGCTCACTGTGTCTATCCTAGGCCCATACAAGTAAAATAGGTACTCAAAATTTATTTTTCAACCTCAGCGTCTTGGTAATATGTTTACAGATCTTCATGTAAGTTTAAACCAACCCTGTTACCTAGGAACCTGAAATAAGTCTACAGTAGCGAATAAATCCGTCAAGAACCAATCATATGTCCGTTAAGTGTTTTTTGTCACAAGCCATTATCCTTTCATACCTAAAATCGATAAATGAGATATTATTTTAAAGATTAAGGTATCTGCTTTGGTGACATCAGATATTGAGAAAGGAATTTTTTGGATTTCGAACTTTAAAGGGCAAAAGTATTAATATTTCTACAACGCTTTTTTGTGTCACGTGCCATTTATCTCCCTTGATATCTAACTGACATAGATAAATGAGGTATCATTTTAAAGATTCAGGATTCCGCTGTGGTTACAACAAATTTTAAGCTGTTGTCCGTTACTTCATTATCATTTTTTTACAGTGGATTATGAGATGAAACCTCCTTATTTATAATTAATGCATTCAAAAATGATGAAAAAGCAGTGAGTAATGCAGTTAAATGACTGATGATTACAATTCGTTGTCAAAATAAAAACGTACCATCTAGTGCCATATATCCATATATAAATATCATTAGAAAGCGCTAGTAATTCATACTTTTTCTGACAATAGCCTTTATTCGAAAAAGTCTAACCTCTGTTGTCTTGACTCCGGGTACTAACTACTATCGTTTTCTACTCCGTTTCATGATTTGTTCTCTTTGTTTTCTGACCCCAAGTTGCTGTTTTTATTTTGTCCGTGGGATATTTTTTCGTTTGAGTGTTACATTTCTATTGATGTCAAGTCTTTTATGTCTATAATACACTGCCATGCTTTTCGCAGTTTTGGCGATCATAATATTTTTCCTGCAATATCATCTGTAGCTTCTTTACATTTGTTTCGTATCGGTTTCCAGCGGCGTGAATAGCCATGTCTTCCTCAGTTTCAGCGACGATTCTATATTTAGTTGTCTGAATGCTCAGTGGAATGGAAAATTTGATCTTCAGTAGATGCTCCGAAGATGTCTGTGCTTCCAAAGCTACGTATAAAAAACCCATCTGACTGGTAGCTAACAATCTACATTGGAGTGGTATAAAAATGTTTTCCCCTGAATATTTAGTATGAGATTGGTTGTCAACAACTTTTTATACTCCCCTTCTGTGTCAGTGAACAAAACTGCCGTACATTTATTGGCGATGAACCTACGGCCTGTACCTTCAGTCATCCGGAAAATATGTGGCCGAATTCCGCTTTGGAAATATTCTTTCTGTCTTCTGATTCCAATACGTTGTAATCTACCGCCGATAGAGACCATACCGCAACAAAGACTTGGTCCTGTATTAGGCCCGCAACGTAACATCATCTCCCGTTCGGCGCCGTCGCGGCGCCTGGGGTTGCAACGCCGGCGGAGCTAAAATTAGTGGTTGGGCAGGAAGAGAAGAGGCAGGAATAACACTTCGCCGGAGCAGGGCACGCACCCCGGAAGCCAGCTACACAAATACCTGAGCAGCGCGGGGGAGCAGGAAATTAAGCCTTTGGATCCTCTTCCAACAGGAAGTCTCGTCAACGTAGGGGATCACTTCACAGCCAGGAGCTGTGGCCCCGGAAAAAGTCCTAATGGTGACGTTTCTGGCGTGAACTGCTAAACTACCTCCTCGTGTTGAGCGTTCAATACCGCAGTGTGGGTAAAATTAAACTGTCAAACAAATGCTTCGATCTGCAACGTCCTTGCGCACCCGAAAACTACTTCGCATCAAGTGACAAACAGTGCATTGACACGGCGGGGTGCTGTTCTACAAAAAAAATAATTAAAGGACAGTGTTACGTCTTATTCGTAATTCGGGTAGCAAGCCGAATAAGCAAGGTGTTTTTACAAGATATTTTAGCGATGAAAGCTCTATTGCCATCTTCAAGTGAAGACGAATAATTGGATCGCTGAAATTCTTATTTTCACATATTAAAAGGGGCATGAAAGGACACCGATTTGACAACACTGAAAACTAGGGACGAGCTGTCAGCCATTTCTAAAGGTGACTACAGAAAATGTTTCGAACAGTGGAAGAACCGATGGGACAAATTTGTTAGTTGTAATGGAGAGTATTTGATGGGAATGAGGTTGTTCTGTAAAAAAAAAAAAAAAAAAAAAAAAAAAAAAAAAAAAAAAAAAAAAAAAAAAATTAAAAAAAAATAATTAAAAAAAATGAAAATATATAGCTTTTAAAAAATAATTCTGGGTTTGTGTGTGTGTGTACCCCCTCGTATAGTGTCTAAACCAGGGATCCCCCAAAGTGGTCGATACCGACCCCTCGGGGTCGATAGGAGATCTCCCAGGGTCGATTAATAAAGGGGGGTCGATTAACACTAAAGAGGATCAATTAAACTGTACAGGAAAAAAATAGGAATGTTCTACTAACAATCAGGTCAATAAGTAAAATTAAAGCTCATCCTCTCAATTCTCGTCTGTTTGCGAAGTCATGTGAAGTAAATGATGAAACTTTCAACCAACTACTTTTGCTCACTGAGGCAAGGTGGTTGTCAAGACGTGATAGTTGCAGAGACTCATCTGAAGAGTACCTTAGGAAGGTGGATTCATCGCTATGTGACAAGTTAAAACAGTACAATAACCATCTGTTCTTTTTGGTAGGTCTTAATTTGAAATTTATTCCAGATATCCATGGTTTTGTTCCTGTTTTTTGAGATTATAATAATAGTGGAAAGTATCTCGTTTTTCTGTTCATGTTATTGGGTGTATTTTATAAATTATTTCGCTGAGTTGTTATGCAGGCCTCCTTATTGCTTGGCATCAGAAATGCCAAAAATGATTTAATGTTTTTATTAAATACTTGTGAGGGTCGATAAGAAGGCAAATATCGTATCAAGGGGTCGACAGGGTAAAAAGTTTGGGGGCCCCCGGTCTAAACAGTCGGTTTGTTACCCGGTATCATTATATTAAAACCCAACGCAGAAGAAGACTTCATTCGCATATATTTTAACTGTTTATCTGTTTATGACACTCCAAAATAGCTTAAAATAATTGCGTGAAAAATAACTATCCTTTGACCTCTGAAAATCTTCCTCTCCATAGAAGATTAGATGATCTCGCGTACACAAAATCAGGGTCACAAATGTGTTTCATCGATTTTAATCAAATTTTTGCGCGTTAGTTCTCGATCATTGGAACATAACTTGTGCAGTGCTACAAGTTTCGACTTTCCGTCCCATCCGTTTCACCAGATGATATAAATGCTGGTGGTTGATACTTTCCACTGAGAGTGCTGTTTGAGTGATTAGTTCTTGGAGCTGGTTTCCTGCAGGAAGTTGACTCGATCACATGCTTGAACCAACTTCTTTTCAGAGGTCGCGGCGAATAATATAAAACGAAATTACTTTTTTCTTATTTTTTTCAAAATATGCCGCTCGGAAGGGCATATATGCGTTACAACTGCATCATCACTTTTTTTTTTGTAATAGCGCTGCTTAGCCGATATAGCCTCACTTCCAGCGGAATTATCAGCTTCACTAACAGCGAAATATACCAGTGACCTATGACCAAAAGTAGATAGTGGAACAAAGCAGACGCGAGGACAAATTATTTTCGGATACCATGAACGATAGGGTTCTGTGGACGCTGTGTTCACTACATTCACTCACTATAACCCGTTCAGCTAGCAGAGGCAGCTCAAGGTCAGTCTGCTCTATCCCCACTCCGCTGCCCTCACCCCTACATGCGAAGGGGAAAGAAACCATGCGCATATGCCGGACACAGCGGTCAACTCGGCGAGGCAGGAAGGGAGGGGATGGCGACGTGAGGAGGGGGACCAAGAGGTACATGACCTTGAGCCGCCAGTTCGCAGTGAACAGGGTACAGTATTATAAATCTCTAAATGGATTTGCGTCCGTCTGTACATTTGTCATTGCATCAACTAAAAACTACTGCACTAGTTTGGACGAGGTTTTCACGGTTCTAGCTTAAACTCTTCGGTTCATCTTATGACTCCACTCGTCCGGAGAAAGAGATGACAATTTGTTTCTATTGAGAATAGATAGGCGTCATAGTTCATACAACATCTCAGATAAACACTCCCTTGGACGAAATTCTCACCAAAGATCATACTACAACACAAACAATTCATCCTTTGGATTTTGTTAATATATAACTCTATTTACTTATTTGTTCAATTTTCTGAAATGTGACACTTTTGAATACATGGAAAACATTAATAAAACCATTAAATTAAAGATTAACACTTCCATAAACCTAACAAAATTGTAGAATTTAATTTACGGTAAAATTTACGAAGATACTACACCAGAAACGTTTATTGTTTACTACTTATAATGACCCTCAGATCCAGACCTTTAATGAAATTGTATTTTAAGCATTATTTGTAGCAAGCTGGGAGTTGAGTAAATATGGTTTTGTATATTTTTCTTGCAATTAATTGTGAATTTGAGTAAATAAGCATTGTTTTATGGAAATAGTCTATGTAAATACTATTTAATATGTATTACACACGAAACATTGGTTAATAGTTTGTAATTCTAAGTATTGATGTGAGCTGCGATGTTTGGATGACAGTTTCTGACAGTTTGGACTGACTTATGTAGATAATTTTGTGTGTAAATATCTTTAATTTTCCCTTCTGTGTGTTTCATAAAAATAGTGAATAATTTTGTATTAATTCTGATTGTTTTAATGTGATTTTAATTGTTTAAGTATTGTTATAATTCGAGAAACATCGGTTGGAAGTCTTTGAATTATTCTGGAATTTTATGTGAGGCCTATATAAAAGATTGGCGGAGACGAGTTAGTTAGCTGAGTTTTAGTTTTGAAAAGATTAGTTTTGAAGGTGTTGCAAGTTTTAATCGATGGAGTATTTGTTTACATTTGTACGTAGTATCTTTGTAATAAGTCCGACGTCTTAGATAAAAATATAAACAAACTTGAAAGTGATTCTTCTTGGACTAATCTATATCTATAATACGAAAACTGGATATATTGGTTCCAGGAAAACTCAAAAAATACTGCGCAGTTTTCGATGGGGTTTTCACCGTTTTAAAGAGTAGAATCTCATATGAATTGTTTGGTATGTCTTATGCTTCAACGTAACATAACGCTGGAGCGGTAAGTGAAAATCTGAACGTATTGTGTGAAGCACCAAAGATGAAATACCAAATAGATGCATACGTCATACTTCGTAAAAAATAATAACCATACTATCTCATGTAACGTTTTCTTTCTTAAATTTTGGGTTTTAGTTTTTAAAACCCATAGATGGCCGTAAGGAATGTGAAGAGAAAACTACATAAAGTATAAAATATGTAAATTAATTTTAATAATATAAAGGAAAAAACCTTTCGATATCTTCTTTGCTTCTTGAAGCTACTACCTCAGGCAGCACAGCTACAATATCTGATATTTGGAAGTGAAATTATATTCACTGTTGATGCATATTTGATGGGTTTGGATATGAAAGAGAACAGTTTAAAGCCTTTAGTGTAGAACCTTCCAAGAACTTCGCTGCTTCTTGAAACTACGCTCTCAGGTCGCACAGCTATAATCTCTGATGTTTGCAAGTGAAATCAAATTCACTGTTAATAGTAAATAATGCATATTTGTTCCATGAAAGTGAACTTGTAACAGCCCTCAAACCTAAAATTAAATGTAATTGTATTTTGTGAATAATTTGTGGTAAGCTAAAGTTTGGTTGAATATGATCTGGTATGTTTGTTTTGCAATTTCCTGTAAACCAGTGTATATACACTTTATTTTATGCAAAATTATTTAGAGGCCATTTAATATGTTTAAGAACAGAATTGTGCAAAAGAATTGCTTAAATGTTCGTAATTCCAAGTGTTAATGCAAGTTACGATGTCTAAAGGACAATTTGCTACAGTTTAAAATGATTTCTGTGAATAATTTTGTGTTTAAGTATCTTTAATTTCCATTTCTGACCATTTTGTATTGATTGTAAATGATTTGGTATTAATTTTGACTGTTTTTAATATGTTTCAATTGTTTAAGTGTTGTTAATGTTCGAGAAATATCTGGCTAAAGCTTTTGAAGTGTTCTAGAAATTTCGGTAAAGCGACCATCCAAGTCAGTTAGTTAGTTTTTCGGCAAAGTTTTTCACCAACTCAGTTGGCGACGGCCGGGTACTGTATTATCTGTGGAAGACGTGTTGTATGCAATCTCTGGATTGTATGAATGCATGTAACGAGTATCTTTGACGTTCGTGTTTTCTTTGAGAATAAAAACAAGATTAAAGTGAACTTTATGGTGGACTGATTATTTATCATATCAATTAAACCACAAACAATCTATCAAACTGTTTAAAACCTCTAATGCTGGCATTTATTGTTGGTTGATTCCGTCTTTACCACATTTCTTGAAAAAAATTCATTGTTTCTATGGCTGCATGAATCGCTGCGATAATTTCGATAAAACTTGATACACGTGTTACTGATACGATGGCTAAAAATATTGCTAATATAAATCAACCCCAACCACATCTCTTATCTGCAAAACGGGGGTTAGCCGCATAAAAACGTACGGAAAATGGAGCAACTAACATGAAATTTGATTTACAATCAAGGTTTCCCCAAATCATTCCAGGCCAATGCCCAGATGCTTACTTCAAAAAAGGCCATGGACGAATTCATTCCCGTTCCTTGCCCCAATCCCACCCCGCCTCTAATGACCGCGCCGTCAACGAGGCGTAAAGCCAAGCAAAAAAAAAAAAGCTTTACTATGCGCACTAAACACCAACGTGCGAAGCGGTGGGGAGAATACCTAATTTAGTTTTTAAAGGGTTGGCAATCCTGTGGGTGAGGTAACTACTGTGCTGAGTGTGGAGTCCAGCCAGGCCAGCTGTAGCACGCACGCCCACACGTGCGACGACACAGCGGTCGTAAAGATGCAAAGCGGCGCCCAGCCGTGTCACTCGCCAGCAGCCTCCCAGGCCAGCCAACATCTCCAGCCGCTATTCCTGCTACGTTTTTTGTTAAGGTCCTTACAGCTTCACCCCGAACTCTGTCACGGAATAAATACCGGAGCGAGAATGGAGGCAATAATAAAACTCTTGCCGTCAATGTTTATGCAGCAACATTCAAAGTAGTTAATTGATCTAACTTGGAGACTATCAGACATGTTAAGAACGGATTTGGATCTCCTTCATACATGTTGAAGGGTACACAGCATATATGTCTGTAATATAGTCGTTTCTCAAAATGCGCCCTAGTTTTTGAGATATTCGCATGCAAATAAGCAAAACATTCTAAATGTCAGATAGATAGTCAATTATTGGCCTTTATTATCAGATGGCAGCGTGGTCTATGCGATAAGGTGTTATTTTCATAATTCTCTGATCCAAGTTCAAATCCCCGCAGAATTTTTTTTTTTACTTTTACCTTTAAAAATTGTAAAGCTTGACTTATTTATTTTGTTAAAACTTCATTTACACACTATTATTGCGCGAATTAAAATTTAAAACAAATCACATTGCTTATAACAGATACATCAGACATAATTTCGGCACATATCCTCTTCAGTCCCGACCTCATAATAAAAGTGCAAGAGAACTACTATTGTGTTATTTACTTTGTGTTAATGCTTGTTAACAATGATTGACCATAAGAAATTTTTTTGAAACAATAATTAATTTTATTGATGGTATATATATGATACCTCGGGAGTCAAGCAGGGAAATTATACACACAACTTTACTGCTTCATGTTACTTTATTTCATGGAAAAAATATATGTCTTTACCTTTATTTCGACGAGCCATGTTGTACAGCTGCAGGAATCCAAGTTTCCAATCAGGGCTGCCAAAAGCAGAAGACCGAACATATGAGCTGTGAGAAGCGCGATGTATATTGCAGATGATACGATAGGCCAGAATAGGTTCAGCTGTGCAGTGGCCCAAGAAAAAAATACCTCGGGACTGAAGAGGATATATTAACAATGTGTAACATAACAGTAGCATTCCGCCGACCCGCAAGTAGCGCCGAAATAAGCACATGAATACATTGTTTAAAGTCAGTCGTTATCGAGGTATGGTAGCGGACGGCTCGCGTCCCGTAATGTGAGACGCTATAGGGACTGTGCAGTGTAGCAAGAAGTAAGAAGAAGAGGCTGAATTAGTTTAACCATTGCTACGTGTGTTTTACATAGATTTGAACAGTGTGTTGAGATATCAGAGCAGTAAAGTGTGGCATCGGAAGTAATTTAATGTGAACTATGGGTTGTAAAAAAATACAGCAACCAGTCACACTATGATGTTGTTTATTAAACCATTACCGGTTTCGAGCTATACCTGCTCATCTTCAGATGGTTTGTAAATTTTTACATCAACAAATGCAATATACAGGAATGTATGGTTGTCCTATAGTAACAAAAGAAGTTTTTGTAAATGTTTACATCAACAAATGCATGGTTGTCCTACGGTAACAAAAGAAGTATTTGTTTATTGAGCATAAATTAATAAGGTATGATGAAGAAGATTATAGTATGTTATTACTTACATTTTGCATCTGAATATATCCGAAAACCAAACTAAATCACTATAAATGCACATATTTATAAACATGCACTGCACTAGCACTGATGGATATGGATTTGAGCACACTGTGTTTGCCACCATTTCACACATGATATACAAATACACAGGATATACAAAGCAAAGAGGACATATTACAAAGAAACAATATATAGCAAAGATGATTATATACAAAGAAGTTTACATAGTAACAAAGGTAAAATTAGACTGAATGTTATTTCGTTAAAATTATAATGTGATAAACCAGGATTTATAGATATAAAACACTAAAGGTTAATTGTACCATGATATGTATAGTATAAACAGAAATAATATATTTATTGATACAAATTAAATTTTACATTTAAGTCTATATTATTATATTTTAAATTTAGTCTGTGTTGGGTTTAACAAATAGTTCTAGAAAATTATATAGGAATGTTTTATTAGATAGCTCTATCTGTTCATTTAATAAGTGGTTAGGCATTTTCTTGGCATGGATGTAGATTTCTATTTCTTCAAGCAGATCCATTTTTTTACCTTTATCAGCAATATGTATTATCTGTAGGTTGTCATCTAAAGATGGTGGGGAATGTTTATCTTTAATAACATGGGCAGCAAAAGTGGACTTTTCTATATTTCCTAATCTGATGGCATCTAAATGTTCTTTAAACCTTATGGAGAAGTTTCTGCCCGTTTGACCTATATATGCCTGAGAGCATGTAGTGCATGTTATTTTGTAAATGCCAGATTTATTGTAGGGGGAATTATACAGTTGTGTGTTGTGGATGAGTTTATGCTGTAGCTTATTATCTGTATTGAAGCTGATAGTTATGTTAGTCTTACGAAATAGGTTTGCAATTTTATAAGATACTTTACCTAAGAATGGGATGCTGGAGTACCTGGTTTTCTTGTTCAATGACTCGTGTGGCTCGCAGAAAGGGGATTGGTATGTTTTCTGTCAACCTCTCCTTCACGTGGTGCACCCTGTTTGCACGGACGAGGCTCTGCCGACTGAAAGATTCCCGGTATAAGGAGTCACCCACTGCTTGCCAACGGCCTCCGAAAGGAGGGCGGAACAGTGGGGAGTGGTTCAGGGCACCCTCTTGCCCTTGGGGTTGGAAACGGCCCCTAAAGGCGGATGAATCAGAAATGATCAACGGCATGGGGATGCAGAAGGCAACGGGAAACCACTGCATTAAAGACCCAAAGGGTATCCCGAGGACATGTAATCCTCTCAAATTACATATATCATGATGGCTTCTTCCTGGGTAAAATATTCCGGAGGTAAAATAGTCCCCCAATCGGATCTCCGGGTGGGGACTGCTCAGGGAGGAGTCATCAGAACGGATAGAAACATTCTACGAGTCGGAGCGTGGAATGTTAGAAGTCTGAATAGGGCAGGTAGGTTAGAAAACTTAAAAAGGGAGATGGAACAACTTAAGTTAGATGTTGTTGGGATTAGTGAGATTAAATGGAAGGACGCACAGGATTTCTGGTCTGGGGAACACAGGATAATTAGCACACAAGCTGTCAATGGAGTCACTGATGTAGGATTTGTAATGAACAAGAAGGTAGGGAAACGGGTTAGTTATTATGAACAGTTTAGTGACAGGATTATTTTGATGAGGTTAGAAACTAAGCCCGTCCCAACCACATTAGTACAAGTATATATGCCAACGTCACAGGAAGATGATGAAGAAATAGAAAAAATATACGCCGAAATTGAAGAATTAATCCAATATGTGAAGGGGGAGGAAAATCTAATAATCATGGGTGATTTGAATGCAATAGTGGGAGAAGGAAAAGAGGGAAATACTGTAGGAAGTTTTGGTCTTGGAGAAAGAAATGAGCGAGGAAGCAGATTGCTAGAATTTTGTGAAAGATATAAGCTAGTAGTGGCAAACACACTGTTTAAGAACCATGCTAGAAGAATATATACCTGGAAACGTCCTGGGGATACAGGCAGATATCAGCTAGATTATATCATGGTCAAACAGAGATTCAGGAATCAAGTTCTAGACTGTAAAGCTTACCCAGGAGCAGATATAGACTCTGACCATAATTTGATAATAATGGAGTGCAGGCTGAAATTTAAGCGAATAAGGAAGCAATATAAACAGAACAGACTGGAAGTGAATAAACTGAAACAATCTAGCACAAGAGAAAAATTTGCAGAAATGGTTGACTTAGGTCTAAGAAGTAACTGTGAAAGGAGTTCAACCGAGGACGAATGGAATGCATTAAAGACCGAAATAATGAAAGCTGGCAAAGAAACATTAGGCTTCAGGGAACAAGCTGCCCGAAAACCTTGGATCACAGAAGAAATTTTGGAGCTGATGGATCAGAGGAGAAGGTACAAACATGCTCAGGATGAAGCAGGAAGAGAGCAGTACAGGCAGTTTAGAAATCAAATAAATAGGAAATGCAAAATAGCAAAAGAAAAATGGCTACAAGTAAAATGTGAAGAAGTAGAAAAGGAAATGGTTGTAGGTAAAGTAGATGTTGCCTACAGAAAGATCAAACAGAATTTTGGAGAAATGAAGAAAAGAGGTATGAACATTAAAGCTGCTGATGGGAAACCTCTTTTAAGCTCAGAAGATAGAGCTAACCGATGGCAAGAATACATTGAGAAACTGTATGTTGGGGACGACTTGAACAATAGTGTAATGGAAAAGGAAGGCGATGTCGACATTGATGACTTAGGAGATCCTGTTTTGAGGACAGAATTTAATAAAGCTCTGAATGACTTGAAAGCAAATAAGGCAGTTGGAATTGATGAGATCCCTGCAGAACTTCTTAAATCCCTAGGAGAGGAAGGAATCAAAAGATTATTCAAGCTAATATCAAAAAGTTATGAAACAGGAGAAATTCCAACTGATTTTAATAAAAATATCATCTTCACACTTCCAAAGAAAGCACAAGCCGACAAATGTGAGAATTTTCGCACTATTAGTCTAACAACACATGCTTCAAAATTATTGACCAGAATAATATACAGAAGGATGGAAAGGGTAGTAGAAGAGACAGTAGGTAAAGATCAGTTTGGGTTTAGGAAAAATCGCAGTACAAGGGAAGCAATTCTGTCTCTAAGATTAATACTTGAAGGGCGAATCAAGAAAAACGAAGATACTTTTATGGCATTTGTTGATTTAGAAAAAGCTTTCGATAATGTTAGGTGGGATAAGATGTTCAAAATTTTAAAGAAGTCGGGTCTAAAGTATCGAGATAGATGAATACTTTATAAACTATATAAGAATCAAGTGGCTGTAATAAAAGTAGAGAATCACCAGAGACATGCATCAGTTAAAAAGGGTGTGAGACAAGGCTGTAGTCTATCCCCGTTAATATTCAACTTGTATGTAGAAGAAGCAATGAAGAAAGTCAAAGAAAAATTTCCATGTGGCATAAGTTTTCAAGGAGAAAAAATCAGTATGCTATGATTTGCTGACGACATTGTCTTGTTAGCAGAGAGGGCTGAGGATATTGAGAAGTTACTGAATGGCATGAACAAAATACTGAAGGAAGACTTTGGACTGAATATAAATCAAAGCAAGACAAAAGTGATGAAATGTAGCAGAAATGATACCAATACTAGTGGATTAAATATAAAAATAGGATCGGATGCAATAGGAGAAGTAAGAGAATTCTGTTACTTGGGAAGTAAAATTACAACCGATGGCCGAAGCAGGAATGATGTTAAAAGCAGAATAGCATTAGCAAAATGAGCCTTTATGAAAAAGAGAAACCTTTTAGTTTCAAATATTGATCTAGGAATTAGAAAGAACTTTTTAAAACTCTTTGTGTGGAGCTCAGCACTTTATGGTAGCGAAACATGGACTTTAGGAAAACCGGAAATAAAGAAAATTGAAGCATTTGAAATGTGGTGCTACAGAAGAATGCTGAAAATTAAGTGGACAGACAAAGTAAGAAATGAACGAGTTTTGGAAATGGTGGATGAGAAAAGAAGTTTATGGAAGAACCTTACAGGAAGAAGAGACAGGCTGGTAGGTCATATTTTGAGATATGCTGGATTGGTTAATTTGTTAGTGGAGGGAACAGTCGAAGGTAAGAAGGAAGACAGAGATTAGAATATATGAAGCAGATAATTGAGGATGTGGGCTGTATGGGGTATGTAGAAATGAAGAGGTTAGCACAGGATAGGAAAGGATGGAAGATTGCATCAAACCAGTCGAAAGACTGACGACACAAAAAAAAAGTGCCGTATGTCAGTAATTTAAAAACTTTATTAAGCACTAAGTTCGGTCTACAGTAAGTAAGAACAGTATCCCACATCATCTTATTATCACGCAACCCAGAAAGGCAGAAGTCTTACAAATGGCTTCCTAATATGACTCGCCTATACCCAATGAAATTAAGTCAGGAGGAGAATCTGCTAGTAAACTGGAACCTGATACAAGAATTTTGCAATGTTTATAAGCATTTGTCACTTGGTTTTTCATTTCCTTGTTGAGCTCCATTTTTCGTCACGGATAGGCCTACTGTTTTATTTTAAACCATTTACACGCAACCGTTCTTGGAACAAATCGAGTGTACTAGAAAGAAAGAAAAAACTATCTTCCCAATGCTACGTATTTCGTTTAAAATACCTCTTGATGATATACAAGTAAATAAATGACAAAGATGAAATAAATAACATGATACTAACTGTTTCAATCGAAAACGCACTGTTACGAAGTAATAAAAGTAACGTCTGAGTGTTAGTAACGCGCAAGTGTTAATATGGTGCAATGGGTAGCAAGGAAAGCCAACAGTGAACGTGTGGTTGCATCAGAAAGAGGGCTGCGTGGCGCGTGGGTGACGAAATACGGGCGTAAGCTTCTGGAAGTACGCGCGGGGCAGCGGAGTGCGTCACGCGCGCGGCTATAAAAAGAGCCCGCCTCAGTGGGAGGGGGACTACTTCTCAGAGGTCTTCGAGAGTCAGCGAGTTAGCCAGCAAGCAAACAGCGCAGCGGAGAAGACAACGTGTATTCTGCTACTGTAGTCGCCGTTGCTGCTATTAGGATCTTCAAGTCTTTGGTTCTTGGTAGATGACGGACCAACCGATAGAGGGACCCAAGCTAGTTACTCCCGAGGGGTGGTATCTTTCCTTTGGGTTTCTCATACTTTTAAACTGGTGTTTCCAGCATAGCCTGGCAACAGGGGAATATCCCGAAGAACCGGCGATTATGATGTTTCCAGAATCTGATGATTCTGATGAGGATTAGGATATCCTACTGCAGTTTTGAATATTTTCATAGGGAGATTGTCGGCTTCGTGAGTCACAAGTGTGTGCATCATAACCTCTTGTGTTCTTCAATTTATTTCTCCTGAACTCTTCCTATCCCGAGTTCCCGAATTGTAAAACTCGTTACCCACTTGTTTCAGTTTTGGAGTCTTTTCAGCTCAGCTCTCTGTTGCACAACAGGACGCAACAGAGACCCTCATTTCTTGGTGTCAGGTGTGGGGTTAGGCCTGGGAGAGCTACGAGTGTTTGGCCGGAAAAGCCACAAAACCAGTGAGACGACTGACAGAGTTTTAGCCAACCTTGGCCCAAAGGTCAGTACGTTGCAGCGATTACAGGCCACAATTCGAGGAATAGGAGTAGGGTTTTCAGAAATATTCAGCCCGAAGTCAGAAAAAGACTGACGGCTTTGAGCACGAAGCTGACTAGTAAGATTGCACAACGAAGCGTCATCAGAAGAGGAACTATTGGTCGACAACGAAGGGCGACACGCGACACGACGCGGGACGCCAATCGATAGCAACGCGGCCGGGAGCAACAGCTGAGCAGCTGAGCAGCCGTCGCGAGTAGCGGGCAGCAACAGGTAGCTGTCGTCACCGGGCAGCTGTCGCCAGTAGCCGGCAGCCGATCGATACCAGCACAGCAGAACTTCGCAGTCGAGCGGACATCGCGCGTCAACACGCTAACGACGTCACGTCGGGAGCAACGCCACATCTCATCGCTACACAGCAGTTGATTTCAGCAGGTGAGAAAACAAAATTGTAAGCATGCCTAACGAAGCAGTGTCAGGCAGTCAGGGCGCGCAGTCGTCAACCCACAGGCAGTATATTAGTTTGAATGAAGTGATAAAATTGATCCCAGATTCTTTCGACGGAGAAAAGACGAGATTAAATGAGTGGTTGGATAATGTAGATTCAGCATTCGAATTAATTGTGCCGGAACAAAAAGAAATTTTATTAAAGTTTGTGAAGGCTAAAATTGTAGGGGCACCTAGGAGTAAACTTCTTGTCAGAGATCTGACTACCACCTGGCCGGCAGTTCGTGCAATCTTGTTAGAAAATTATGGCAGTAAGAGGACTCTTGATTTTTATGCATGTAAAATGTTTGCTAGTAGGCAAGAGTCGTGGGAGAGTATTGCGCAATGGGGTTCGCGTATAGATGCTCTCCAACATCAATTCAGAGAAGCAATAAAAAATGTAATGACGGAAGAGGAGCTGATGGGAAGCATAGCTCTAGTTTTAAAGCTAGGAGAGGCGGTTTTTATCCAGGGGTTATATGACGATAGGATAAAGACGATTGTCAGGGCCAGGGGAGAAACTATTACAGTTTCTGAAGCTGTAGAGATCGCAGCTACTGAGGAAAGTGCGATAGCCTCAGCGACGGAAAAACCGGTTTCGCGGTATTCCTTCAGGAATCCAAAGGTAGAAGGAAAAACCCCCCCATTTTGTTTCAATTGCAAAAAGTCTGGGCATACAGCCAAGGATTGTCGGGCGCAAAGGCGTGTAAGAATAATTAATAAAGAGGATGAGCTGGACAAAAAGGCGATAAATGCAGTGCTTGCTAAGTTAGACAAGATGGAGAAAGAAAATGCCGTCAGAATGATGGAAACGCGGCGGGAAACGAGAAGTAGCGCTAGGCAAGTGGCTCAAACAGCACCCTTTAAGAAAAAGGTACCGTATGCAAGTGAAATTACGTGCTATAAGTGCAACAGAAAAGGACATTATGCGCGGGATTGCCGAGAAAATGCATGGTCGGGAAAGGAAAAAGATCGAAAATCGGTAAACTGTTAGGTGGCGTAATGGAGCGGTCACATTGCGCCATATCGCACAAAGTGTATAAGGTAGACTGCACAGATAAAAATGAATATGTGACTATGCAATGTGAAAAAGCAATTCGTAATCCGATGAGATTCCTGGCCGACAGTGGAGCACAAATAAGCTTGGTAAAAAGAGATTGTATAAACTGGGCAGTAAAAAGTAATGATAGATAAAAAATTAGAATTAAGGGGATAAGTAATAGTATAGTACAAACTGAAGCTTCGGTAGTCCTGGAGTTGAAAGCCGCGGAGGGTTTGATATTGAAACAGAAGTTTCATATAATTGGGGCAAATATAGATTTGCCTTTCGAGGGTTGTTAGGAAGAGATTTTCTAACGAAAAATAAGGCCGTAATAGATTACGGAAAAAGAGTTATGAATATTCGCGGGATGCGAATTAGATTGTATACCGCGCAAGAAGGGCCGTGTATGACGCAACGTGGGACGCGTTGTGTTAAGAAAGTAGGTGTTGCAGGGATTGCGACATCGGGTGAAAGTCGCACGCTCACTAACGGAACTGTGAGGCGTGGCGTTAGGCAAGGTGTTGCAGGGATTGCGACATCGGATGAAAGTCGCTCGTTCACTAACGGACTTGTGAAGCGAAGCGGTAAGAAGCGTATCGTAGAGAATGCGATGCGTGGTATGTGTCCGCCCGCTAACGGACCTGCGGGATGGAACGGGAATTTCCCGAGGACAGTAGGCGCTGCCTCGAGAAATGTCGTAGGGATTACGACGCGAAATGGTGTTTGTCCGTCCACTAAAGGAATTGTGAGACGTGACGGAAGGATTCCGAGGGAACTGGGTGACTCGAAGACGGTAGGCCCCGTGAAAAGGCGAGATTGTCCGTCCACTAACGGAATTGTGCGACGAGACGGAAGGTATCCGAGAGCAGCCGAGTCTGCTTCGAAGACGGTAAGCCCCGTAGAAAGGCGGTATGTTGAATCGAAAGCGAGACGCATCGATTCGTTGGCAACGGGAGTTGCGCAATTATCGGCAAGCAAACCAAATATGGTTGCGAGAGGCCGTGAGAAGCCCACTTACGCAGAAGTGGTGCAACGTGGTGGTAACCGTAGTGGAGGAGCCAGGGGTGCTCAACACTATGAGGTAACAGTAGGCCCGCGCGAAGAAAAGATTGTAAAGGTAAGGATTACCTTAAGGAATGCAACAGAAGCGATCATCCCGAAGCAAGAGTTACAGCCAGGTTTATATGTACCAGAAGCGCTGGTGACAGTTAAGGATGGAATGTGTATTACAAGTATGCTTAATACTACAGAAAAGAAAGTTAAAATAAAGAATCCCCTTATAACAGCTGAAGAACTGCCCGAATTTGAAAAAGCATACGTAAGACGTATTAGAAAAGAGCGACCAGAGGTAAAGTCGCGGTTAAGTAAATTGAAAGAAAATCTCCGCGTAGAACATTTAAACAATGAGGAAAAAGAGGCTTATTAAGTTTATGCGCAGCGTATAACGATGTATTTCATTTACCAGGAG
>JARYHS010012631.1:46713-111764 GCA_031002005.1 Vandiemenella viatica | reverse complement strand
AATTGTTTTCACTCGGTCATCATACAACCCCTGAATGAAGACTGCTCTTCCTAATTTTAATACAAGAGCTATGCTGCCTGCCAATTCCGTTTCTGCCATAACGCCCCTTATGGCTTCCCTAAACTGATGCTGGAGTGCATCTATGCGCGAACCCCATTGCGCAATACTCTCCCATGATTCTTGCCTACTAGCAAACATTTTACATGCATAGTAGTCTAACGTTCTTTTGCAGCCATAGTTTTCAACCAATATCCCACGAACTGCCGGCCAAGTTGTAGTCAAATCTCTGACGAGCAATTTTCCTCTAGCTGTCCCTACTATTCTGGCTTTAACAAATTTTAACAAGATCTCATGCTGTTCCGGCGCCACCAGTTCAAAAGCACTATCACAGTTGTCCCAGAAATTCATTTAACTGAGCCTTATCGCCATCAAAAGAATGAGGAATTAATTTAATGACTTCATTTAAACTAATATACTGCCTCTGAGATGATGACTGCGCACTCTGACTACCCGACACTGCTTCGTTAGGCATGCTGCTGCTTTTTCTTTCTCACCTGCTGGTGTTGACTCCTGTGTGATGCTGTGTACGTCGCCCGTCCGGCTGCTGGCTGCGGGACTGCGTCATGCGTCGCTCGCTTGGCTGCTAGCTGCGCTCGCTTGGCTGCTGGCTGCGGGCTGCGTCGTGCTGCTAGCGGCGGCTGCCTGTTTGATCCCTTGGCTCGCCCTGTTGGCTTCGGCTGCGTCGCGGCTGCTGTCGTCAACCCTCGTTGACCTTGACTGCGTTGCGGCTGCTGTTGTCAACCCTCGTTGACCTTGACTGCGTTGCGGCTGCTACCCGTCTCGTTGTTTTGTGGATGCTGCTGGCAGGTTTCTTCCGCTTGTCGAGTGGCCCCCTCTTGTACTCGACCAATGGATCCTCTGAAGATGTATGTGCCTGAACGGTTGGCAGAATGGAATGAATATAATTATGTTTGGGTCCGGATAATTGCGTGTGTTTATGTGTGACGGGGAGGGGAGGGGTAAATTTACAATCCTAGTGACACATCAACAGGGATTTAGTAATATCCAACCTGGAGGAATTTAGGGGGCGTCGATAAATGACGTAAGGTGAAATAGGGGGGGGGGGGTCCGGCGAAATCTCACCAACGGGAGGGGGGAGTCTACGGAAATCTCACGTGAGGTTTTTGAAAAATTGTTGGACTGTAGAGATAAAAAAAAGGTAACCGGCTTTGGAAGGGTGAGGACCTAAAAAAAGTCTCAAAAAGTTGCGAGGCCGATTTTTAGTAGGTCTCACGGACCTGATATCCCCAGGGTGGGGGGGGCAGATCTCACGAAGTCTCGCAGAAGGGGGGGGGAGAAACACTTCACGTAATTTATGGATGCCCCCTTAGTGCGAAGCATATAAGCTTTAGGCAAATATGTTTTTGCTATACTGCATTTGCGTAATGTGTATTTTACAGACGAAAACCGAGCGTGGTGGGTGAACGGTTAACATTCTGGCCTCGCATTCGGGAGGACGCGGGTTCGAATCCCCGTCCGGGCATCCAGATTTGGGTTTTCCCGTGGTTTCCCCAAATCACTCCAGGCGAATGCCGGGATGCTTTTCTTCAAAAGGCCATGGCCGAATTCCTTCCCGTTCCTTGCCCCAATCCCATCACGCCTCTAATGACCTCGCTGTAAACGAGGGGTAAAGCCCAAGCAAAAAAAAAAAAAAAAAAAAAACATACAGGCGAAAAAGTGCACCCCGTCCCAGCATTCGGTTATGTTGCTACGGAAGTCTGCCTTTAAATGTCGATAATGAGGACCAGCACCGTGATTTGAGTTCAGGCCATTCGTCGCATTAACACACTTTGCAAAACTGCTGGCCCTCTTCACAGAGAGCATACATATTCAGGAAATATAGTAACAGATAAGCTACGGCGAGCTAGAGACATGATACTAATCGAATAAAATCAATGCCCCTGGATGTTATACTTCAGCGCAGAGTAGCAGACTACTATGTTTGGTTACTCTATTAATTCCTTCTGGCTTGCAAAGCTGATTGCCCCACGGAACTTAAGTACTATTCATAGTATGCAGAACAGCTATAAACTGTTCGTTACGGGCGGTGGAACTTAATTACGCCGGTTCACACAGTTTCCTCAACGTAGTTTTCATTTTACACTGACTTAAGCCATTACTTTCTGTTTACTTTCATTACATCTACAAAGCAAGTAATAAAAATAAATAAATTCATATGGCATTTTTATCCGCCAGTTCCTTGACCTAACTAAGAGAGTTTCAATCAATGGCGCAAACCGTTTCTCTCGAACTTCACATACACAAAATAAACATTTCCAGAGTCGAATACTGGGTTAATTTCCTTTGAAACTCACAGCTGGAATATGAATCCGCCTGTGAATCAAACAAGTGATGAATGATTGCAAAAAGATTAAATTATTAACATGTAAGGTCATGTTGCGATGTCACCCCCAGAAACGCCAATCTCCGATAAGAGAAAGCGCAATAAGACTCTTTACTGATATAGGCAAGACATGGTAAATGAAAGTACGAGACGACAGACGAAGAATGCTAGCGACGGAGAGGATAGGAACGAAGGAAGGGGCAGCTGTAAAGAAGATGTCATGTGTAGCTAAAGTCTCGCTTGGGACCTGCATCTAATTATAGTAGAGGAGAATCGGGTAATAAGGAGTAGTCTGGTAATATGGAATACCGAGGTTTCTCCTCTGCCGAATGCTGCTGTATAGTGGAAGTACCATCAACTGCTGCTCAAAACTACTCTGATGCTTTGTTATGAAGGTCGGTCATTTGGGAGCTGAACTGTGTTTGCTATCCAACAAAGTTTATTTTTCCAATTTCGAGAATTTTTGCAGATTAGTTTTCTAAAATATATATAAAATATTATGTTTATTTTGTTGATCGCTAGTCTTAGTGTAGTGTGTACTAAAAGAGTGAAGGTTTGTTTTACAGTCTTTTTTTCTGGCTTCCATCTTTTTTTATAATATCATCAAGCCTATTTTGTCCAAGTTAGCGATTCGGGTAATATGAGATACTTGGTATTCCATAAAACCAGACATAAATCTGTGGTATTTCATACAACCCAAAAAATAATTACTGAGTTGAAATACATTTTAATCAAATATAATGTCAGTAATACAATATTGATTGAAAATAATAAAATAACAATTGAGAAAGTAAATATTTCTTAATTAATTCATTAATTATGTTTTGTTTTAAGAACAGTCGAAAAAGAAAGAAGTGTTAGCTACTGAATCCGACAAAGATGATGATGATGTTGACTAAAAAGTATCATTAAATCCGTTTATCTCAATTCCAGATAGTTTACGTTATGTGAAACCTTCTATTCCATATTACCCACCTATTCCATATTACTCTCCAAACGACAATTTTTTTAAAACTAAATGTTACTAATAAAAAAAATCTGTTTTGACAGCTTTTTATTAGATGTTATCACAAGAAGTTGAAGGTTGTATTGGTTTAGTTTCAGGTGTTAAATTATTTTCAGTACTGTTTTGTACAACAAAATATAAATGGTATTCCATATTACCCGATTCTCCTCTACATAAAAGAGACATTTGGAAGGAAGTGGGAGAGTCCCTTGATCTGCGGCGGGACAACATTTGCTGGGAAGAACAGCATGTTGCTGACACGGAGATAATTTACGGTCACCTTACACCGGACGTATTAGATTGACGTTATAGTGCAGGTGAGGTTAAGTGTGCACCCGTCCTGGTTGATAAGTTGGCTGTTGAAGGAACAGCCTGACCTCGACATAGAGGTGTGCTGGGAGCAGACGCTGTACGCTTTCTACTCCAGTCCCAAACAGCACAGTCCCATCTCGGACACGTTGCTTTCTCCAAGTAATCCATACAGAGAAGTAACTATAATTATGCGAGATTTTTGCCTCTAGACTCGAAGATATCTTTTCCGGTGCTCTTGAAAATGAAATTTTCTGATCACAATTACATCTGCTCCAAAGACAATCATTTCATGAAATTCTGATCTTCTGACTGCTAGGAGCTACTGAATCTTGTTATTCACGACTCTTTACGATGCAACTGAAATATCTGATGTAAAAAAATAAAAGATCTTATTTTTTTCCGTTATGTTGACGCTGTAAGTTATTGTTTTCGAAACAAAATTAGACTTAAGCTGTCTTTTTTATATAAATTTTGTTGTGCTTTCTTTTAGGACATCATCTTATCAAGGGTTTTCTGCTATTCAGCAGATCCATCCATATCGACAGCCTTCCATGGCCCTTTGTTCCACCATTCTCTTTGTCCCTATATTTCCCATTTATCATGATGTCATTCCGCATTTCCTTTCTTCGTCAGCCTCTTCCTTTCCTCCCTATACAATCCCCTCCAGGGCGGTTTTAATCAAGCACTCATTCCTCAACACGTGACCCATCCAGTTCCTTTTTCTGTTCCTTATTGTTCGAGCACCTCATCATTCCTTACTTATTCTTTCCAACTTCTACATCTACATCTACATCTATACTCTGCAATTCACAATTACTGTGGGTGGCAGAGGGTGCTAAGCACCAATCCTATTTTAGAGTATTCCAATCCCGAACAGAACGAGGAAAGAAAGAATACATGAATGTATCAGTACGGCATCTTATCTCTCGAATCTTATCCCTTCTGTCATTGCGACCTAAATAGGTTGGCGGAAGAAGTATTTCGTTGCACTCGTAAATTAGAGATTTTCGCATATTCTCCAACAAATTTAAACGAAAACGACGTCGTCTGTCCGCCAAACAATCCCGGCCTAACCCACGTATCAGCTCTGTGACACTTACATAAGGATTGTAACTAGCGGTCACGAATCGAGCAGCTCTCCTCTGTACTTTCTCTAACGTGTCAATCAATCCCTTGCGATACGGATCCCAAATTGCACAACAGTATTCCAAATGCGGACGCACTAGTGTTTTGTACGCTATTTCCTTTGTATGAGCATTGCAGCTTCTCAAAATACGACCTATAAAACGTAGTTTAGAATTAGCTTTTTCTACAACGGAAGTTATGTGCAAGTCCCATTTCATGTTGCTTTGTACTGTTACGCCTAGATACTTCAGGGAATTGACCGTGTCAACAACTGAATTGTTAACTTTGTACTCGTGAGCAAACGGGGTCTTTTTATTACTTATTTGCATTGCCTTGCACTTTTTACAGTTAAGTGTAAGCTGCCATTTACGGCACCATACCGAAATAACATCCAGATCGCGCTGTATTTCTAAGCAATCGTCAGAGCACCCCACTTCGCTATAAATAAGTGCATCATCAGCAAAAAATCGCATCCTGCAATTAACTTTCTCCATCCTCCTCCATATCCACATTTCTAAAGCTTCCAACCTCTTTACATCTTCTTTGCGTAACTTCCTTGTTTACAACCCATATAGTCCGACACTCCATATGAAACATTTAACTAGTTTTTCCCTCAGCTTTTTATCCAGCCTTCCGCATAGTAAATTTTTCTTTCTACTGGAAGCTTCCTTTGCCATTGCGATTCTAGTTTACACTTCCTTCTTGCAACTCATATCACCACTCATAATACTCCCGGATATTTGAAGGGCTCCACTTGTTCAATTATTTCTCCTTGTAGCTTTATTATAATTTCTTTCTTCCTCCTTCCCACCATCATACATTTAGTTTTCTTCCTATTGATTCTCATTCCGAATTCCTTAGCCTCTAACATTCTTCTGAGTATCTTAACACTTTCCGCCAGCAAAACCATGTCATCAGCAAATCTAATGCAGCTAATCCTACACCCACCCTAGCATATACCTTTACCTCTTAAACTTGTTTGTATAATTTCATACAAATATATGATAGGACAAATTTCGTACCATCAGACTCGAAAATTTTCACCTCATACAGAAAGTGTTTTCAAAAGTTGAAATTGTTTTAGTCTGTAATATGAATTTATTACGCGTTTATGTTAGAATACACATGCATTGGCTAGCGTTTGAAAGAAGTTCGATAAATGGACAATAATGGGTATTTAATAACTCTGCGTGATTCCTTAGTATACTTTTAATGTACTGGAAATAGTAAGGCTTTAGTAATCTTGTCCGGTCGCCAAGTGAATTTCACTTCCAAATAGATTACGTAAAACTTACCGCAAATATGACAGGTAACTCTATAAATAACTTGTCGATAAACTTTTGACATTACTCTTACTTCATGGAAGAACACATGTTAAATTGTAGAACAGGATTCGTAGAAGCACATCTTATTACACGAATGACTTACAGTAATGTTAACACTATTCCGAAGGCAGAATCACGATATGTTCTGATCGATTTGGTTTCCTTTAAGCAACATTCTGAAATTGTCAAAAAAGAAATAATAATTCTGTCTGCCATTCAATATCTGAATTACTCTCAAAAATTTAGTAAGAATACTTCCAGTGCCTTATTCATTAAAAGCTTAAGAATTATATTAATTCCGTATGGTCGTAATGACCTGGGGACAGGATTTCTATTTGCTGCGCATTTCGCCCTTGTCTTATCCGCCTTAACATAACTTGGTAGTTATAGCGGGTACAGGGGATCTACAGTTTAACGTGGAATTCGAACCACGGAAGCATTCTGGCGCATTTCACATTACACAGCAAGCTGCACCAGAGGTGAAGGCCGGGTGAAGGGCCGATGAAAATCCACACCGAGACAGGGGTTCGAACCGAGGACCTTTCGATCATCAGACTCCTTAGCCACTAAGCCAACAGACCGCTCGCTTAAAAATTAATAGATCAATGTTTCGATGATATTTCTCGGTACACCATATATGTCCATAGTTACAAACACAGCCACAAATGAATCTTGTACGTGCAAACAATAAACGCACTTATCAAATTATAGCTCAAGAATTAAAAAATTAAGGTAGTAGTTCATTATTAAGAATTTAAGGTAGGTTTTGTATATATTTTTACTACGAGAATCATCCTGTTAGTTCGTGGCCTATTCAGGAAATCCAAATAGCACAATATTTCAAAAACTGCATATAATTATTTAGTTTATTGTAGAATATTGTCTAGAAATACAACATTCTGCAACAAACCTCTATTTTATTTTGAGTGCTGATTGTGTATGAAATGTATATTGTAATGGATAAGAAACCATATAAAGCTGTAATTAAATATTAGTTTAAACAAGTGATGTCAGCATAGTACGTTCCTGAGAATACAGTGATAAAATTAGGGTTAGGTAACTCAACCCAGAGCAATTAAAGAATGTGAGCATCTGAATTTAAACGGGTGAGAAAGGGTATGAAGATCAGCAGATTGAGGAGATAGCGAGCGTGGTGGTTGAACGGTTAACATTCAGGCCTAGCATTCTGAACGTTGCTTCTAATCTCTGTCCGGCCATACAGATTTGGGTTTTCCATTGTTACCCTAAATCACCTAAATCACTCCAGCTGAATGCCGGAATGGTTCATTTAAAAGGCCATTGATAAATTCCTTCTCGTTCCTTGCCCTCAGCCCTTCCGACGAAGCGCAAAGCAAAAAAAAAAAAAAAAAAAAAAAAAATAAAAAAAAAAATAAATAAATAAAGAAAAAAAAAATATATAAAAATAAAATAAAATCGTAGATAGCATTTTGAGAGAGTAACTGCCGCCCTTTGAGTGTCAAATGATTTTACAGCAGATTAAAAGCAGCCAGGAGCAGGACTTGGGAAAAATCTGGCGCTCTTTGCGACAATCCAGTAGATTTGTTTTGTCACTGTAGATCATACCTAGGCCCACCAATTTACCCTGGATTCAAAGCAACATTAAACGCAGTGGAAGCTTACAAGTCCTACCCACCGAATGAATTTCAATGGTGTTAATCCTGGAGGAAAATCTAAGGATTTTGACTACGATCTGTTTCGAGGTTTCGAGAAAATCAGTGAAACCATCTATCGAGGAAAAGGCTGGAGATAATTTGCCAAAAATGATATCTTCAGTACACTGATCCTAGTAATAAGTGTCTCATTACAATGGCTGTAATTGTTGAGCTTAGGTTTCATTGGTACTTCAACTCCCCTGCCCCATCAATTTTTGTCTGGAAACCCTTACGAATGTGATGGAGCTAGAACAAGCTATTAACAGAAGAACACAGAGGAAGATTTGTTAAAATTTAAGCCATTTAGCGAAACAATTCTTTTAATGTTGATGTGAATTAAGTTAAAATTTTAAGTAATAGGTATTATTAGTTGATACTGATTTAGTTTCGTTTGTTGTAAAAAAAGTACTCTTACACAAAAATTTCTTTGTTAGTCATAAGTAGGGTTCGGATCTTTAGGAAAAGTCATATTTTTTTCCTGACTTCTTTTTGAGCTGAAATGCTGAGTTAAACACTGATTCAACGTTTCTGAATGTATTTAAATATATTTTATATAGCATCAGTGTTTAACTCAGCATTTCAGCTCAAAAAGAAGTCAGGAAAAAAATATGACTTTTCCTAAAGATCCGAACCCTACTTATGACTAACAAAGAATGCATATTCAGACCATTTTCCTAGTTTTGGTCATATTTCGATAATATTTATGGTCATATTTTGAGGAAAAATCTCGTAGTTTTTTAGTAGTACCGGGAATTCACTAGATGTAGATGAGAAGAAATTAAGGTAATTATTCACAGAACTGCACTTCCTCTATACAGGTGGGGGAGGGGGGGGGGGGAAACAGAATTAATGTTTACTGTGGTCAGAATTCACCAGTAAAGAATTTAAGTTATACATTATTATCACTATCTAAACGTAATGTTCCGACAGCCTTTTAATATCGTCACTGAAGCAGTAGAAGCATGCCTGTGTCGATCAGCGTCAGTCAAAATATTAATGAAATATCCTGTCATCGTTAAATTTTCATTGGATCAATGAGTAGACCAATCGCCATGCTGAAGATAAAATATTCTGAAAGTGTGAAGTTACGTAAGGGAATTTAGAAAGAAGTATTTTAGTACATATGAAAGAGTTCTATTCTGTAAATTATCTGAAATTAATATGACTTCAACAAAACGATTTAAAATTTATTTTGCTAATGGTGCAGCGAGTGCACGGGAGCAAATTATGTCGTCTACATGAAAGCGACACTACTAGATAAAATAAATGATGTGTGATTGAGCATGTTATGATGTATAGTAAATTTAAATGTTTGGGAATATTTTTTCATTTTTAGGTCATATTTACCAATTTTTAAGGTCATATTTGCCTTCATATTTCTATATTTTTTTCGTCACAAAGATTAGAACCCTAGTCATAAGTTTACTTGGAAATTACGTGTCTAGAAATAAACAGTACCTATTAATTAAAAAAGTTCAACCTATATGAATTTCGTCCGCTGGTTACTCTCAAATCATGGATGTCCGCTTGCTATACCGGCAATATACTATATACCTGCCAGATTGCGTGAACTTTGTATGTCCGTAACACCTCCAGAGAGTGCCAATGTTGGTGTCACCATGTAGAAGCTGGCGGCTACTTTCTCTGACATTTTGTGACAGCTTGTATGTTGCATCTCCAACACCGGTATTATTAACGGTCACATTAATAGTCCCGCTCAAATGTCATCGCCTACGTCGAGCCGGGCACCTGTGTGCAATATCTTCTCTCTTAAGACGATTTGAATTTGTCGCCAGCATTTATTTTGCCCTATAGGCAGTGATATGTAAAACTTTCCATATGTAAGTACATTCATAGGATTAGAGTTATGTATCGCAAGTTAATCCGTTGACTTGGTGAGCTGATTTACCGAAATTAGTAACGTTATAAATCGGAATTGTTGGCTGGGAAACTGGAAAGATATTTTAGGTTGTATTTCCCCAAGCTTGTAACGGGGTCTGAAGTCGTTCAGTGTAAAATTTACTCTTTTAGTCGATTCGATTCGATACTAGGAAACGTTGTAAATGTTTCCTCGTCATAATGTTAGTTTTCTTAAATTTCAGCAACATGTTGATATCGGCTTTGATGAAGTCAAGTAGGTTCTTTTATGACATCTTTGCTCTAACGTGGTTGATATAAATGTTTTGTTGGTGATTAATGTTGTTCATGAAAAGCTTATATAATTATATTGAATCCGTACTTTGCGTCTGGTAAACTTTCTTAGTCGTCCAGTTTTAGCAACTATAGTTAAGCGGTGGATCCTTCCTGTTGAATCATACCACTGCACCATGATGGCGTCCGACTACTGCGAAGGGGTCAGCAGGTTCAATCCCCGCTGCTGTAGGAAATTTCCATCATCGTAGCAGCGTCAGGCAGGATAGGAGAGTGGTGATGCACCATTTCTTTTCACCAGATTGTAAATCACAGTGTAACAGCCCTCAAACCTAAACTTTAATTGGAATTATATTTTATGAAGCATTGGTAGCAAGCTAGAGTGTGATTGAAAATCTATATATACAGGGTGTTACAAAAAGGTACGGCCAAACTTTCAGGAAACATTCCTCACACACAAACAAAGAAAATATGTTATGTGGACATGTGTCCGGAAACGCTTACTTTCCATGTTAGAGCTCATTTTAGATTGGTAGAGGCGGACCAATTCCATGGCCCCCACGCTCTCCTGACCTCAACCCTCTTGACTTCCATTTATGGGGGCATTTGAAAGCCCTTGTCTACGCAACCCCGGTACCAAATGTAGAGACTCTTCGTGCTCGTATTGTGGACGGCTGTGATACAATACGCCATTCTCCAGGGCTGCATCAGCGCATCAGGGATTCCATGCGACGGAGGGTGGATGCATGTATCCTCGCTGACGGAGGACATTTTGAACATTTCCTGTAACAAAGTGTTTGAAGTCACGCTGGTACGTTCTGTTGTTGTGTGTTTCCATTCCATGTTTAATGTGATTTGAAGAGAAGTAATAAAATGATCTCTAACATGGAAAGTAAGCGTTTCCGGACACATGTCCACATAACATATTTTCTTTGTTTGCGTGTGAGGAATGTTTCCTGAAAGTTTGGCTGTACCTTTTTGTAACACCCTGTATAAAGATGAATGTGTGTATGTTTGTTTGTTTGTTGTTCATACAAATCCACAGTTTTCATCCGATCTCGATGAAACTTTGCACACTTATCCTTTAAAATAAGGAGAAAAATACTGTATACATTTGGTTGAAAAAATGATCTGTATAAATAATACATGTTGTCTCATAATTTCGAAATACTACTGAACGGCGATAGACAGACGCGTTGGATATGGACGTCTCTGTACTGTTTTTCCGTGTAGTGGTCAGGCAGCTCAGTGGCTGTTCTGGGTCTATCAACTAGCGGAAAACTACTAAAAAGAAAAATCTAACATTAGTGTGTGGATATTAATAAAAATTACTCTACCAAGTGACGTAGGTTGTGTATTTAACTGAATTTCCTAAAAAAAAAGAAAGTAAAAACCTAAAAAACAATTCAATAGAAATTCAATTTCACTGTAAGTTTTGCGAAATTGTTATTAATATGGTATATGTAAATGAGATAAACTTTCAATTTAAGGATGCTATTGCTGGTCTTAGAATAATTCTGAACGTTTTCAAAAAATTGTTTTAATGTTATATTTACTATCCTGTTTACGATATTGTCGATTGAATCATACATTGTAAGATAACTAATTCGTTGATGGAGACGGTCCCCAGGGGACAAGCCTTGTTCAATTTATTTATCTTTGAATTGTCCCCACATTAAAGATAGAATGTAGCCTTTTATATTTTGAAGAACATGAAACTTTAATTTTGTCCTTTTTCTTGTTCCCATGCTGAACTACGTATGAGAATAATGGTATCTGAAGAATGCAAGATTCGTTTTTAGCAGTGAATGTTTTGCTCGTTATTAATAATTCCTCGTGTGTGAGTATCACCATGACAACTAAACCTATCTCTAAGTGTAACCAACATTCACAACTAAGAATATAAATATAATCAATTATTTGTAATTTTGTTACTATTGTTTTGTTATAACATCTTTTTTAACAGTAGAAAAATTATTTGCTGAAGTCTCAGAATCACTAATTTTAATATGTCGCGGAGATTATAAACTCTAGGAAGGTTGCTATAATTTTCCTCTAAACTTTTGCAATCTTCACGTTGCACTAGACTTGAAAGAATTTTCGGATCAGTAGTTTCGGAAATAGAGCGGGAATAGTATTTTACTATCGTTTTCCGCAAGAAGCTTTTACAACTTGTGGAATACACGGAATAATCCACACATTTTGAGAGTTAATTGGTTGCAAGCTTTCATTTGAAACTAATGAAGATTATCTCAAGAAAAATGAGAACTTAGTTAATCCATATAATTATTTTCTTCCCTGATAAATTTTCGATATATTATATTATTTTTTATTATTATTAGTGTTAGAGTTATTAATAAATAATGTATTGCTTAATTTTTAACTTTCTAAGTTAAATGATTCAGAAGAGTGTGACGGAAAAACTGACAAATTAACACTTTTCGTTCAGTTGATACGAAACCTTGAAAACTATAACAATTTCAGAATTACGAGCCAAAAAATTCCAAATAAAGTTCGAAGCAACTAGCATTACAGTACAGAGGAATTCGTCATATCTTAAGATGTGACATATTTTTTCTTTTTCGTTTCCAGTTTAAAAACAAACTTTTGAATATGATCTCGGCTTTTAGCAAGGAAGGACTAATCAGTTGAATACCGAACATTGTTGACGTTTTTGTCTTCAAATTTTTCTCCAGTGTTTGCAAATACACTTTGCGGACAGCTCGCTCACCTCACGGAAATGCCCCTTACTCATAAAAGCACTGGCGCCTTAGCTGAATACGTGGTGAGTCACGTGTATGTGTGGCTGCCTGCGCTACAGGCGCAGCTGACCGCGGGGTCATTGAAGCCCGGCTGTGTGGGAACACCCCGGGGCCGCACACCTCTATCACACACCGCCGTAAATACAGCTCACTTCTCCCACCTGGTCGTAACCTTATGTACCATCTCCAGCACGTGAGTCTACAGAAAATACCAAAAACCAAGTGCTTATTTACTCCTTCTGTATCTCCCGGAAGTACTCTGTAAATAGGTCTAAAGTCGCAGTGTTGGCAATCAGTGAGAAGTTTGTCTGAGATGGCCGTTTTCTTTCCTCCTTGGACTTATAGAATACAATAAAAATATAAAATTGAAGTATATATTGAAGTGTTCCCTATGTTAGGAAAGCGACTTCTCGACCTTACTGTGGCCGTTCACTACCAGTTATTAATTTCCAAATAATATTAAGATTAAAAAAATCAGGTGGGCGCCAGAGATTGGAGTGTACCCTATTCTGAGGGAAGCGACATCCAGATCTCAAAGTATTGTTATTTAAACATGAATTATTGAACAACTAGAATTATTAATAAAGTCAAATGACACATTACATGATTGGATGGGATCTATTGAAAACAAGGTTCACAATCTGACTTTACATTTTTCTTATGTATTTTAATTGTCTCCTTGACAAGATTTTACAAAGATTAATTTTCTTTTTGTAACACAAGGGTACATAACTTTCTCGGTGGAGCAAGAGAGTCTATCTCGGGGCGATAACTAGGGTAAAAAAACGACGATGATGCAAAAGTTCCTTTTTCTGAATGGTGGTTACCGTGCAGGCGAATCTACGTTGTGCAGTCGGTGGGTTGACCAGCTCTCCATCACGGCCGGCTGCCTCACTGCTGTCCCCAGTAGTCAGCTGTTCGGTCGATCCACACCTCTCCGTCGGTAGTCAACAAGTCCCCCATGTCTTCTCGCGCTGCCTCCAAGAAGCGTCGTTTTCCGCCCCCACTTCATGACGTCTGCCAATCACTGTCTTTGGAGGGAAGATTCTTCCGCTGGTTGGCTCAGGACATGCAACAAAACCGCCAATTTTTGTAATAAAAATACAAATTTTTCCTATTGGCTGTGTACTCCCTGGCTTCCCCTCACCCTTCGTTCATGGATACAGATATACATTTTTATTTTATCTGTTTACTAAAACATCCCAGGCTCCCACTCCATCTTGAGTCGCGGGCCTTGTCACGAGGCTGTTATGCCATAAGTCACATTTAATGGAAACACTCAGGGCTGGCGTTCCCCACACACTAGCAGAACCTCCCCTGGGACCGGGGACCGACACACACCAGACGAGAAAACAAACACGCTCACCTCTGGCTCTCGCGGATCATTACAATATTTTGGGAATACGCGGAAGAAATAGATCCATTTCTGTCAGATATATTTCGTAAATCTTTAGAAGAAAGAAAAGTACCTTCTGACTGGAAAATAGCGAAGGTGATTCCTGTTTTCAAGAAAGGAGATCGAAGAGATCCTAAGAATTATCAACCCATATCTCTAACATCTGTTTGCAGTAGAATTCTGGAGCATGTCATATGCTCTAACGTTATGAAGTTTCTAGATGAAAACTAGTTACTTACAGCAAACCAACACGGATTTCGGAAGAACCGATCGTGTGAAATGCAACTGGCTCTATTTTTGCATGATGTAATGAAAGTTATCGATGCAGGATCAGAAGGCTTTTGACTCTATACCACACAACCGACATTTAGCGTAAGATTCGAGCGTACGGTATATCTGATCAGATCTGCGAATGGATGCGCGATTTTCTAACTGGTCGGTCACAGTATGTCGTTGTTAACGGGGAAGCCTCTTCTAAGCTAGATGTTACTTCGGGCGTTCCTCAAGGAAGTGTAATAGGACCAGTTCTTTTCCTAATTCTTATTAAACGATCTCGGTGACAACGTTAATTGCAGGATGCGAATTTTTGCTGATGATGCACTTATTTATAGGGAAGTGAGGTGCTCCGACGATTGGTTAGAAATTCAGTGCGATCTGGATGTTATTTCGGAATGGTGCCGTAAATGGCAGCTTACGCTTAACTGCAAAAAGTGCAAGGCAATGCACATAAGTAATAAAAAGACCCCTTGTGCTCACGAGTACAAAGTTAACAATTCAGTTGTTGACACTGTGGATTCCCTGAAGTATCTAGGCGTAACAGTACAAAGCAACATGAAATGGGACTTGCACATAACTTCCGTCGTAGGCAAAGCTAATTCTAATCTACGATTCATAGGTCGTATTTTGAGAAGTTGTAATGCTCATACAAAGGAAATAGCGTACAAAACACTAGTGCGTCCGCATTTGGAATACTGTTGTGGAATTTGGGATCCGTATCGCAAGGGATTGATTGACACATTAGAGAAAGCATAGAGGAGAGCCGCTCGATTCGTGACTGCTAGTAACAGTCCTTACGTAAGTGTCACAGAGCTGATACGTGGGTTGGGCTGGGATTGTTTGGCGGACAGACGACGTCGTTTTCGTTTGAATTTGTTGGAGAATATGCGAAAATCTTTAATTTACGAGTGCAACGAAATACTTCTTCCGCCAACCTATTTAGGTCGCAATGACAGGAGGGATAAGATTCGAGAAATAAGATGCCGTACTGATCCATTTATGTATTCCTTCTTTCCTCGTTCTGTTCGGGATTGGAATGCACAGAATTAGGATTGGTGCTTAGCACCCTCTGCCAAACAAAGTATTTGTGATTTGTAGAGTATAGACGTAGATGCAGATGTAGATATGAAATGTGTTGCCATATTATATAAACCTTGGTTACTGACCTCGCCTCCGAGTGTAAAGCAATTGGCCTAAGAATGAATCTTTCAACAACAAGAATTATGTCTAACAAATGGGTCAAAGAGGGGAGTGTACAACTAGATAATGAATCTTTAAAAAATGTCAGTGAGTATATTTATCTTGGCCAGTTCGTAAACATCAGATGTGATGTAAGACCCGAAATTTTCCGTCGCATCAAGCTGGGATGGCATTCTGTTATCCTGAAATATAAAATGCTCACAAATATCAAGCAAATAGTTTATGACCAGTGCATTCTTCCTGCGCTGACATAAGACTGTGAGACCTTGCTCTAATTGAATTTACGAATGGTAAGCTAAGGACTGCACAAAGAGCTATGGAAAGGTCAATGCTAGGCTTAACGAGAAAAGACAGGAATAGAGCAGCTGACATTAGGTCATTTACGAAGGCCACAGACATCTTAGAGAAGGCAGCATTCCTGAAGTGGCAATAGGCCGGCCACAGTGCGCGGAGAAAAGACCAGAGGTGGACAAAAACAGTGTTAGAGTGGAGCCCAAGAGATCACCAGACCGATGGGACAAGGACAGTCGCAGTTAACTGGCAGAGGATCGCCCAAGATCATGCGACGTGGAGAATACTGCTCAAGTTTTACTTCAATTCAAGACTTCAAGAGGCCACATCGGTAAAAGATTGAATTGGCTGATAATGATTATACAGGGCGTTCGCCGGGAATCGCTACCCTCCCAGTCTTTTGCCGTCGGCAACTTGCTGGGACAGTGGAATCAGCAACTCCCGCCACACGGCGCCGTAAATCACCGCACTGTAGCTAGTTTGTGACATCAGTCTCTCATTAATCAGTGTTGTGAATAAACGTTTCTTTGCGGTTTGGCTGGTTTGGGGCTTCATACGCTTACTAATCTGTACCGTGTTTGAGTGTGAGTAAAATTATGGTACGTTACAGTTTTCAACAAAGAATATTTCTCTACGATACATATGTGAAGAAGAAGTCGTTTAAAAAGTATCGCAGTAAATTTCGTCGCGAATATCCTGGCGCTTTACTGCCAGCTAAATCAACAATTCTGCGTCTGGTTAAAAAAGTAAGAGAAACGGGTTCATTTTTTAACAAAAAGAGACTGTCGGTCAACCGTATTCTCACAGAGGAGAAAATTGACGATATCGCTTTTCGACTAGAACAGTCACCCAAAAAATCATTAAGTCAGTTAGGGCAGCAGGCAGGCGTATCTAAGACGTCAGCTTGGAAAGTAACAAAGCTAGTTCACTTAAAGCCGTACAAAACAATTGTGGTGCATAAAATTACAGAAATAGACCAGGGGCCTAGGATTAGATTTTGCAACTGGTACCTGCAGGGTGTCCACGATGGCACTGTTGATCCGCAACTGACGTCACATTTAAATGCTTAGCACATACAAGTTTATGAAGCGTAATTATTGGCGCTAACAGTGGGTAGCGTTTCCCGGCGAACGCCCTGTATAAATGCGTGGTTCAGATTCGATGTTAAACTGTAGGTGCCAGAGGGAAAGAACTGGCCGTCCTACCTCTGTCACAATGGCTTAGTATGCTTTCGGGATTTTTTTTTTTTTTCCTGCTTAACGTCTCTCTAACAGCGAGGTCCTTAGAGACGGGAATGGATGGAGGGCAAGGAATGTGACGGAATTCGGCCATGGCCTTTTGAAGGAAGCATCCCGGCATTTGCCTGGATTGATTTGGGAAACCATGGAAAACCCAAATCTGGATGCCCGGACGGGGATTCGAACCGCCGTCCTCCCGAATGCGAGGCCAGAACGGCTTTCGGGAGGATCCAACCAACCTTCGAGTTTTTTTTTTGGTTTATCAGTCGACCATTTCACCAACCTTTATTACACATTTGATCTTGTACATTGATTTCCCATACATTGATTCTATTAGATAGTATGTTTACCTTACTTTACTTGAATTACAAATTTACAATATTGTCACCTTTGTCTTGCTTTACAAACTTGTTTCACCAGTGGTTTTCCTTGAACCTTCAATTTGTCGACTAAGTTAGTTTGTCATATAAATATTTACAAAATCGTCACTGCATTAATGTTATAACGGTCAATATGGTTTTTTGTTGTTAGGTTAAGACTCATAAGTGAGTGAGTTCCAATTTTGTGTTTCCCTTGTAAGGTTCTTACAACGCGTATCCCATGTTTTAAACTGACTTGCGTAGTTACATTCCCATTTCTGTTTGACGCCGGGTCAGGTGGAGAAATTCAAATCAGCGCTCCATAAGAGGCAGACAGAACGAATACAGGAAAGGAAGTGGACCATTTACAAGTGTAGCGACCTGGTTATGTCTGCAGTACATGACTCAGGAGAGCAGGTAGGTGAGTTGCCCGAACAGCTGTCGGTGACGTAGAAATAACTGAACTGATCGGTAGGTCCGTTCATTTTGTGTAAATCTGTAGCTGTCATACTTATCTTTAATTACAAAATTAGAAATTGCCGGTATATCTCTCAAGTAATGTGTGTCCTTCTTTTTCTGTAATCAACCTAACACCCATAATCTGTTCCGCCAATAATACGCATTAGTCGTTAATGGTTTAGAAACAGAATAACCATTTGATTTTCAATTGACTACAACTGCAACGTTTGACTTTTTTGTAGAGGTACCAAGGGACTCATAGAATACCCTGCCCTAGAAACTTGATATTGTCACCTCTTCCTGTCCAAATGAGAACTGAGATATACACGTAACGCATTCTAAGCTTACTGTATGAAGAATAGTTATGCATAACAGTGTATACGACGTTCCTATCTTTTTTTAGGAAACACCTTTATATCAAATTAGCTTTTAGCCGCAGTTCTCGCATGCAATTATTATACCAAAAAAGGAAAATAATTTAAATATTATGTAAGAATATTCCTTTCTTAAAGCTAATTTATTATTTCGGATGACCAGAAATTTTGTTTGTTTTCTGTGTGAGGTTTGCAGTGTGATATCTTTGTAACCTTTATAGTGAAGAAAATAATCATAATTTCGTCACTTGAAGCCAACAGATTAAATATATTCAAAAGATGTCATAGTGAAACGTTTAAGTATTACAATTAATACGCAGTAAAACTAAAGAAATAGATAACCGAAGTTACGTACTTAAAAACAATATTAACAGAATCAAAGAAGATGGAGTTAATGTTTCAATCTTATTCTTAAATATAAAAATCATTGTTTGTGGGTTTGTTCGTCGTCTATGCATTTCTATACCATTTATCAGATTGCAATGAAACTTTGGAGAGTTTTCGAGTGAGCGTCTGCGAAGGTCCCTGTGAAAAAAAATGTCCAAAAAGTCACCCCCTATTCCCCATAACACCCCATAATTTAGGCAAAACCACATTTTTTATCCAATTTAGATAGGAATTTGTACACTTATACTTTAAAACAAACATAAAAATACTGCCTACATACGGTTTCCGAATATTAATCCCCTCGCCCCCTTTCCACCCCCATAATTTTTTCCCCCCATAATTTAGGCAAACCACATTTTTTATCCGATTTAGATAAGAATTTGTACACTTATACTTTAAAAAAGAGGGAGAAATACTGTAGGGCCTACACATTAATTTCACAAAAACCCAATCCCTCTCCTCTCTTTCCACCACCTTAATTACCCCCTCTTTTCCATAACACCCCATAATTTAAACAAACCCGCAAACCGTTCGTCCGATTACGGTGAAGCTTTGGTGAGTTGTCGACGGGATGACAGAGAAGGTTCCTGTCAAAAAAAAAAAAAAATTAAAAAACCCACCCCTCCTCCCCATAATTTAGACAAAACCACATATTTCATCAGATTTCAATGGGAATTTGCACACTTATACTTTGAAACAAACAGAAAAATACTGCCTGCTTTTTTTTTTTTTTTCAAAGCGCATCCACTCTCACCATTTCCAATTGAAAATGAATGAAACAGCAGTTTAAAATTTATATGTAAATACTTTTTCATTTAATCTATGTGCCTACTCAAGTCCGGCAATAGTGAAGCATTGCCGGGTAAGCTAGTTTTTATATATAATGAAAGTGAAAACATTTTATTCCTAACCAAAACAAAAATAGGCTGGTTGTGCGAATATCCTTCTACTACTGTTGGTGAGGGGGCCAATTCTGTCTACATGCAAACTAATAGGGAAGCTGTTCCTAAAGTTAACGTAGTGTTTTATCAGAAGAATACCATTTTATAAGAAACAGCGCTCGAAAACGCCTTTTGGTTAAGTGAAAAAAGTTTTTTAATGGGCTGTTCCTTCTTCAGCCATCTTGTTTACGTCACTAGCGCCCTCGGGAAAAGCTAGAAATAATCTCCATGATCTACTGCATCCTCTACAGTTTTTCAAAACTTTGTTCGTTGAATGATTGCTTTATAGGGCAAGAACAAATGTCGGATCACTTCGCTCTGTACGATGTAAACCCCATTATACTGGATGAAGGACTTTAAAGTTGTGCAAGCTGAAACAACCGTTCTTTTAATACGAAACTGTTGTCGGAGCTTCCTATAAATAGTTCCGCCGAGAACATAATATCTGCTGTGAGGCACAAATATTTACCACCACGATACAAAGAACGGTCTGCTTTATTTTTATGCTCCTGATAGATCGTAGCAACGGTCTTGGTCGGAAGTCCAATTGATATCGACACTTTGCAATGCCGCATTACAACATTAATTTCTGAAGTAACTAACATTATTTAGAAGCGCATGTCAAACGTAACGATATGGAGATGGAAAACAAACGTTTTCCTAAAATAGTAGCTGCCAATTTGGAATAACGCATGATCAGCACTACTTAAATCTCTTTAAGCTGATGAGTGCCTTCATCTGGTTAATTTTTTACGTAATTGTATAGTAATTAAAAGAATAATTCAGCCGGCAGGATTAATATCAATTTTTTAGTTTTAGCCTGCTCTTGTAAGTAACAACTTTCCATCAAACGTTAAAAGTTAGTTTGCTGACTACAATAATTAAGAAAAATCGCATCTTACCTGTAATTTCCGTGCCTAGATCAAATACTCTACTGCTACTGGTATTTTTCCTACCTATTCTCTTAGTACTATTTTCATTTAGGTTCTTGTGGACACTAGTATAATATTCAGAACTCTAATATCGTCTTTCAGTATTAATTTTGATGTCACATTGTGGTGTTAACTAATACAATAACCTCCTCATTAATTCTTTTATATGTTATGTAGTTACGTGTCTGTCGTTATGTCAATTAATTTAGGCCGTCTACTTCAAAAATAAGCGGTGAGATTCTCTTGACTGTAGACAGCAAATTGAATTAGGTTGGTAACATCTCCTGTCGCGAGAGAATGATAGAGCGTGAAAGACAAAGCTGCGGTGCTCCCAGCTAGTGCTGAAAGAGTTGCTTGTATCACACCTCTTGTCTCGAAACATTCACATTAACGGACTCAGATTCACTTTCGTAGAGCAAGATTTCTAGGAATCGATCCAAACGAATCGAACCGCAATTCCTAAATCGTTATGTCCTCCCCCCTTTTTTTGTTCAATGTTCCGTACCTGAAGATAAACGAAGTGTCACTATGTCTATCCTAGGCCCATACAAGTAAAAGAGGCACTCAAAATCTATTTTTCAACCTCAGTGTCTTGGTAATATGTTTACAGATATTCATGTAAGTTTAAACCAACCCTGTTACCTAGGAACCTGAAATAAGTCTACAGTACCGAATAAATCCATCAAGAACCAATCATATATATTATTTCCGTTAAGTGTTTTTTGTCACAAGTCATTATCTCCTTTCATACCTAAAATCGATAAATGAGGTATTATTTTAAAGATTAAGGTATCTTCTCTGATGAAATCATATATTGAGAAAGGAATTTTTCGGAATTCGAACTTTAAAGGGCAAAAGTATCAATATTTCTACAACGCATATTTGTGTAACGTGCCATTTATCTTCCTTGATATATAACTGACATAGATAAATGAGGTATCATTTTAAAGATTAAGGACTCCACAGTGGTTACAACAAATTTTAAGCTGTTGCCCGTACTTCTTTATTTTTTTATTTATTTTTTTCTTCTGTGGGAAATGAGATGGAGCCTCCTTATTTATATTTAATGCTTTCAAAAATAATGAAAATACAGTGAGGAATCCAGTTAAATGACTGATGATTACAATTTTAGCAGTCAAAATAAAAACGTACCATTTAGTGCCATATATCCATATAAAAATATCAGCAGAAAGCGCTAGTAAATCATCATTTTTCTAACAATAGCCTTTATTCGAAATAGTCTAATCTCTGTTGTCTTGACTCCGGGTACTAACTACTATCGTTTTCGACTCCGTTTCATGATTTGTTCTCTTTGTTTTCTGACTCCAAGTTGCTGTTTTTATTTTTTCCGTGGGATAATTTTTCGTTTGAGTGTTACATTTTTATTGATGTCAAGTCTTTTATGTCTATAATACACAGCCATGCTTTTCGCTGTTTTGACGATCATCCTATTTTTCCTGCAAATATAGTAGTCTATTTTATGCTTTATCATCTGTAGCTTCTTTACATTTGTTTCATATCGGTTTCCGGCGGCGTGAATAGCCATGTCTTCCTCAGTTTCGGCGACGAATCTATATTTAGTTGTCTGAATGCTCAGTGGAATGGTAAATTTGATCTTCAGTAGATGCTCCGAAGATGTCTGCGCCTCCAAAGCTCCGTATAAAAAACCCATCTGACTGGTAGCTAACAATCTACATTGGAGTGGTATAAAAATGTTTTTCCCTGAATATTTAGTATGAGATTGGTTGTGAACAACTTTTTATACTCCCCTTCTGTGACAGTGAACAAAGCTGCCGAACATTTATTGGCGATGAACCTTCAGTCATCCGGAAAATATGTGGCCAAATTCCGCTTTAGAAATATTCTTTCAGTCTTCTGGTTTCAATACGTTGTAATCTGCGGCCGGTAGAGACCATACCGAAACAAAGACTTGGACCTGTATTAGGCCCGCAACGTAACATCATCTCCCGTTCGGCGCCGTCGCGGCGCCTGGGGTTGCAACGCCGGCGGAGCTAAAATTAGTGGTTGGGCAGGAAGAGAAGAGGCAGGAATAACACTTCGCCGGAGCAGGGCACGCACCCCGGAAGCCAGCTACACAAATACCTGAGCAGCTCGGGGGAGCAGGAAATTAAGCCTTTGGATCCTCTTCCAACAGGAAGTCTCGTCAACGTAGGGGATCACTTCACAGCCAGGAGCTGTGGCCCCGAAAAAAGTCCTAATGGTGACGTTTCTGGCGTGAACTGCTGAACTACCATCCTCGTGTTGAGCGTTCAATACCGCAGTGTGGGTAAAATTAAACTGTCAAACATATGCTTCGATCTGCAACGTCCTTGCGCACCCGAAAACGACTTCGCATCAAGTGACAAACAGTGCATTGACACGGCTGGGTGCTGTTCTACAAAAAAGATAATTAAAGTACAGTGTTACGTCTTATTCGTAATTCGGGTAGCAAGCCGAATAAGCAAGGTGTTTTTACAAGATATTTTAGCGATGAAAGCTCTGTTGCCATCTTCAAGTGAAGACCAATAATTGGATCTCTGAAATACGCTGAATCTCTTATTTTCACACATGAAAAGGGGCATGAAAGGACACCGGTGTGACAACACTGAAGAGATCAAGAAAAAAAACTAGGGAGGAGCTGTCAGCCATTTCTAAAGATGATTACAGAAAATGTTTCGAACAGTGGAAGCATCGATGGGACAAATGTGTTTGTTGTAATGGAGAGTATTTGAAGGGAATGAGGTTGTTTTGTAAAAAAAAAAAAAAAAAAAAAAAATGAAAACATATAGCTTTTAAAAAATAATTCTGTTGTTTTTTTTGGGGGGGGGGGTACCCCCTCGTATAGCGTCTAAACACTTGGGTTGTTACCCGGCATCATTATATTAAAACCCAACGCAGAAGAAGACTTCATTCTCATATATTTGTAACTGTTTATCTGTTTATGACACTCGATAATAGCTTAAAATAATTGCGTGAAAAATAACTATCCTTTGACCTCTGAAAATCTTCCTCTCCATAGAAGATTAGATGATCTCGCGTACACAAAATCAGGGTCACAAATGTGTTTCATCGATTTTAATCAAATTTTTGCTCGTTAGTTCTCGATCATTGGAACATAACTTGTGCAGTGCTACAAGTTGCGACTTTCCGTCCCATCCGTCAGGACAGTTACGTAGGCCTATCTATGTTTGATCTTATCTACTAAGGCAAGTCAGAGACTCACATCCACCAGATGATATAACTGCTGGTGGTTGATACTTTCCACTGAGAGTACTATTTGAGTGATTCTGCAGGACGTTGACTCGATCACATGCTTGAGCCAACTTCTTTTCAGAGGTCGCGGCGAATAATATTAAACGAAATTACTTTTTTCTTATTTTTTTCAAAATATGCCGCTCGGAAGGGCATATATGCGTTCCAACTGCTTCATCACTTTTTTTTGTAATAGCGCTGCTTAGCCGATATAGTCTCACTTCCAGCGGAATTATCAGCTTCACGAACAGCGAAATATACCAGTGAGCTATGACCTAAAATAGATAGTGGAACAAAGCAGACGCGAGGACAAATTATTTCGGATACCATGAACGATAGGGTTCCGTGGACGCTGTGTTCACTATATTCACTCACTATAACCCGTTCAGTTAAGAGAGGCGGCTCAAGGTCAGTTTGCTCTATCCCCACTCCGCTGCCCTCACCCCTCCATGCGAAGGGGAAAGAAGCCATGCGCCTAGGCTGGACACAGCAGTCAACTCGGCGAGGCAGGAAGGGAGGGGGTGGCGAGGTGAGGAGGGGGACCAAGAGGTACATGACCTTGAACCGCCAGTTCGCAGTGAACAGGGTATACAGGTCTATACGAAAAGTAGTAGGACTGATTTAAAAAAAAAATATATTGAAGATATCTTTACAATTCCTTAATCCTGTTCGAAATAGCACCCTTAGGCAGCTACAAACCAAAAATTACGCTGCTGCCATTGGCCATACGCTTTCTGGAAGTCAGATTCGGGGACGCTGTTGAGAGCCCTCGTCAATGCTGCTTCAACGTCCTGGATTGAGTCAAACCGCTGTTCCTTCAGCTGCCTTTTCATCCGTGGGAATAAAAAAAAAAAGTCAGTTGGAGCCAGATTGGGACTGTAGGTGGGGTGCAGCAACGTGGCAACGCTGAATTGGGCCAACAGTTGCCTTCTTCATCCTCCCGTCCAATGGAGGCTCGCATGAGCAAATCAAAGATCAAGACAATGCTGATCGTGTTTTTTGACCGTCGCGGGGTGATTCATAAGGAGTTCGTTTCCCCTGGGGAAACTGTCAATTCGAACTTTTACGTGCAAGTGTCAGCCCGCCTGTGAGACCGAGTGAATCGCGTCCGACCAGTCATCTCCGCCAACTGGACTCTGCATCACGACACTACGCCGTGTCAAGGCGCGCCGTCATGAGGCAAATGTTAGCCCGAATTGACATTGCCGCGTTGCTGCACCCCGCCTACAGTCCTGATTTGGCTCCATCTGACTTTTCTTACTCACACGGATGAAAAAGCAGCTGAAGGAACAGCGGTTTGACTCAATCCAGGACGTTGAAGCAGCATCAACGAGGGCTCTCAACAGCGTCCCCGAAACTGACTTCTAGAAGGCGTATGGCCAATGGCAGCAGCGTAATTTTTGGCGTGTAGCTGCCTAAGGGTACTATTTCGAAGAGGATTAAGGAATTGTAAAGATATCTTCAATAATTTTTTTTTTTTTAAATCAGTCCTACTACTTTTGATATATACCATGTAGTATTAAAAACCTCTAAATGGTTTTGCGTCCGTTTGTACATTTGTCATGGCATCAACTAAAAACTACTGCACTAGTTTGGACGAGGTTTTCACGGTTTGAAATTTTGTAGTATAGCTTAAAATCTTCGGTTCATCTTATGACTCCACTTGTCCGGAGAAAGAGATGACAATTTGTTTCCAATGAGAATAGATAGGCGTCATAGTTCATACAACATTTCAGATAAACACTCCCCTGGACGAAATTCTCACCAAAGATCATACTACAACACAAACAATTCATCCTTTGGAGTTTATTAATATTTAACTTTATTTACTTATTTGTTCAATTTTCTGAAATGTGACACTTTTTAATACAAGGAAATCATTAATAAACCCATTAAAACAAAGATTTACACTCCCATAACCCTAACTACATTGCAGAATTTAACTTACGGTAAAAGTTACGAAGATACTACACCCGAAACATTTATTGTTTACTACGTATAGCGGCCCTGAGACTCATAATTTTAATGAAATTGTATTTTAAGAATTATTTGTAGCAAGCTGGGAGCTGAGAAAAAATGGTTTTGTATATTTTTCCTGCAATTAATTGTGAATTTGTGTAAATCAACATTGTTTTATGGAAAGAGTCTATGCAAATACTACTTAATATGTTCAAAGACAGTATTACACCCGAAACATTGATTAATAGTTTGTAATTCTAAGTAAATGTTGTTTTATGGAAAGTGTGTAAATACTATTTAATATAAATAACTCTCGGGTTTTCTGCCAGTTAATTGATTTATTTAGATCTTTTAACAACGTTTCGACAACTGTCATCGTTGCCTTCATCAGGTTAACTCTTACATACAAGGACAAGACACTGATTGACGTTGTTAAAAGTTTCTAAATAAATCAATTAACTGGTAGAAAACCCGAGAGTTATTTATTTCAACAATAAGCCGGGAAAAACTAAAATGTCATACTATTTAATATGTTCAAAAACAGTATTACACACGAAACATTGATTAATAGTTCGTAATTCTAAATATTGATGTGAGCTGTGATGTTTGGAGGACAATTTCCGACAGTTTTGACTGATTTATGTAAATAATTTTGTGTGTAAATATCTTTAATTTTCATTTCTGTGTGTTTCGTAATGATAGTGAATGATTTAGTATTAATTCTGATTGTTTTAATGTGATTTTAATTGTTTAAGTATTGTTATAATTCGAGAAACATCGGTTGGAAGTCTTTGAATTATTCTGGAATTTTATGTGAGGCCTATATAAAAGATTGGCGGAGAAGAGTTAGTTAGCTGAGTTTTAGTTTTGAAAAGATTAGTTTTGAAGGAGTTGCAAGTTATAATCGCTGGAGTATTTGTTTACATTTGTACGTAGTATCTTTGTAATAAGTCCGACGTCTTAGATAAAAATATAAACAAACTTGAAAGTGATTCTTCTTGGACTAATCTATATCTATAATACGAAAACAGGATATATTGGTTCCAGGAAAAACTAAAAAAATACTGCGCAGTTTTCGATGGGGTTTTCACAGTTTTAAAGAGTAGAATCTCATCTGAATTGTTTGGTATGTCTTATGCTTCAACGTAACATAACGCTGGAGCAGTAAGCGAAACTCTGAACGTATTGTGTGAAGCACCAAAGATGAAATACTAAATAGATGCATACGTCATACTTCGTAAAAAATAATAGTCATACAATCGCATGTAACGTTTTCTTTCTTAAATTTTAGGTTTTAGTTTTTAAACCCCATAGATGGCCGTAAGTAATGTGAAGAGAAAACTACATACAAGTGTAAAATATGTAAATTAATTTTAGTAATATAAAGAAAAAACCTTTCGATATCTTCTTTGCTTCTTGAAGCTACTACCTCAGCCAGCACAGCTACAATATCTGATATTTGGAAGTGAAATTATATTCGCTGTTGATAGTAAGTAATGCATATTTGATGGGTTTCGACATGAAAGTGAAAAATTTAAAACCTTTAGTGTAGAACCTTCCTAGAACTTCGCTGCTTCTTGAAACTACGCTCTCAGGCCGCACAGCTATAATCTCTAATGTTTGCAAGTGAAATCAAATCCTCTGTTAATAGTAAGCAATGCATATTTGTTCCATGAAAGTGAACTTGTAACAGCCCACAAACCTAAAATTAAATGTAATTGTATTTTGTGAATCATTTGTGGTAAGCTAAAGTTTGGTTGAATATGATCTGGTATGTTTGTTTTGCAATTTCCTGTAAACCAGTGTATATAGACTTTATTTTATGAAAAATTATTTAGAGGCCATTAATATGTTTAAGAACAGAATTGTGCAAAAGAATTGCTTAAATGTTCGTAATTACAAGTGTTAATGCAAGTTACGATGTCTAAAGGACAATTTGCTACAGTTTAAAATGATTTCTGTGAATAATTTTGTGTTTAAGTATCTTTAATTTCCATTTCTGACCATTTGTATTGATTGAAAATGATTTGGTATTAATTTTGACTGTTTTTAATATGTTTCAATTGTTTAAGTATTGTTAATGTTCGAGAAATATCTGGCGGAAGCTTTTGAAGTGTTCTAGAAATTTCGGCAGCGTTTATATAAAGTGATCATCCAAGTCAGTTAGTTAGTTGTTCGGCAAAGTTTTTCACCAACTCAGTTGGCGACGGCCGGGAACTGTATTATCTGTGGAAGAAGTGTTGTATGCAATCTCTGGATTGTATGAATTCATATAACCAGTATCTTTGACATTCGTGTTTTCTTTGAGAATAGAAACAAGATTAAAGTGAACTTTATGGTGGACTGATTATTTATCATATCAATTAAACCACCAACAATCTTATAAACTGTTTAAAACCTCTAGTATTGAAATTTATAATTTATTGTTGATTGATTCCGTCTTTACCACATTTCCTGAAAAAAATTCGTTGTTTCTATTGCTGCACGAATCGCTGCGGTAATTTCGATTAAACTTGATACACGTGTTACTGATACGATGGCTAGAAATATTTCGCGAATAAATCAACCCCAAACCCATCTCTTATCTGCAAAACAGGAGGTTAGCAGCATAAAAACGTACGGAAAATGGAGCAACCAACATGAAATTTGATTCACAATCAAGGTTTCCCAAATTACTCCAGGCCAATGCCGGGATGACTCCTTAAAAAAAGACCATGGCCGAATTCCTTCCCATTTCTTGCCCCAATCCCATCCCGCCTCTAATGACCGCGCCGTCGACGAGGCGTAAAGCCAAGCCAAGCCAAAAAAAAAAAAAAATTCACAAGAATAGAAAACTGGCCTCTGTTATGAACTTATGTGAGCAATTCAATATAGATCATGGCGGGTAAACGGCGGGAACTATGGTAGTTACTTCATTAAAACGAGATACCCGTCTTTTTTTTCTTTTGCTGTCGTCAGTCTTTCGACTGGTTTGATGCAATCCTCCATCCCTTCCTATCCTGTACTAACCTCTTCATTTCTACATACCCCTTACAACCCACGTCCTCAATTATCTGCTTCATATATTCTAATCTCTGTCTACCTCTACAGTTCTTACCTTCGACTGTTCCCTCCACTAACAGATTAACCAATCCATCATGTCTCAAAATATGACCTACCAGACTGTCTCTTCTTTCTGTAAGCTTCTTCCACAAACTTCTTTTCTCACCCGTCATTTCCAAAACTCGTTCATTTCTTACTTTGTCTGTCCACCTAATTTTCAGCATTCTTCTGTAGCACCACATATCAAATGCTTCAATTTTCTTTCTTTCCGGTATTCCTAAAGTCCATGTTTCGCTACCATAAAGTGCTGTGCTCCACACATAGAGTATTAAAAAAGTTCTTTCTGAGCTTTAGATCAATATTTGAACTAAAAGGTTTCTCTTTTTCATGAAGGCTCTTTTTGCTAGTGCTATTCTGCTTTTAACATCATTCCTGCTTCGGCCATCGGTTGTAATTTTGCTTCCCAAGTAACAGAACTCACTCATATCTCCTATTGCATCAGATCCTATTTTTATATGTAATCCACTAGTATTGGTATCATTTCTGCTACATTTCATCACTTTTGTCTTGCTTTGATTTGTATTCAGTCCAAAATCTTCCTTCAGTATTTTGTTCATGCCATTCAGTAACTTATCAATATCCTCAACCCTCTCTGCAAACAGGACAATGTCGTCAGCAAATCGTAGCATAAAGAGAGGAAAATGCAAAAGCATTACTATGCGCACTAAACACCAACGTGCGAAGCGGTGGGGAAAAAACTAGTTTCGTTTTTTAAAGGGTTGGCAATCCTGTCGGTGAGGTAACTACTGTGCTGAGTGTGGAGTCCAGCCAGGCCAGCTGTAGCACGCACGCCCACACGTGCGACGACACAGCGGTCGTAAAGATGCAAAGCGGCGCCCAGCCGTGTCACTTGCCAGCAGCCTCCCAGGCCAGCCAACATCTCCAGCCGCTACTCCCATGGAGGAAGGAATATATGGAGGCGACGGAAGGGACCTTTACCACGCACTGAAGTGACGCCGGTTGGAGAGAGGTGGGGAGGGGGGGACGCCATATTACCCTACCCAAGAATCACCGGCAACATGCCCAAATATATCCAGGCAACTCTACCATAACCGTGGAACCACAATTTGATGATGGATTATTATGTAAGTCGACGAAACAAATAAAAAATGAAGAATAATCTTTTTTGAAATCTCGCTTAATTCTCGAGATATACTTTCTCAAAGGTGAGGTGTTCTTGGTTAAAATTCAGAAAAAAAAATTGACCAAAATCAAATTTGATCATGGATTCTTATGTAACGCAACGAGAAGAAAAGATAACGAAGAATACAAATTTTCGGTATTTCGCTTAGTTATCGTGATATACCGTCTCAAAGGTGAGGTGTTTTTGACTGAAATGCAGAAGAAAAATTTTGCAAAAGTCAAATTTAATGATGAATTCTAATGTAACATGACGAAAAAAAATCGAAAATAAAGAGCAAACATTTTTTAATATCTCGCTTAGTGTTTGGGATATAGTGTCTCCAAATTGTGGACGTGAGGTGGAGATGCAGCCTGGATCAAAAATAATTCCGCCCTAACCACAATGAATTACATTGGCTATCTAGAAGTGGTTCTTTTTATTTTAAGGAACTTTTGTTTTTAGTTCTCAAATTATGATTTATGTTCAAAAAGATTATATTTCCATTTCAGTAATTTTACTCCTGTTAGAATCTATGATGAGAAATATTTCAAAATCAAGAAAAAAATTGTCTATACGTACTTAAAAACTGAAATAAGTGTGATTAGTCCATGGTTAGAACTCTGTTACATATATATATATACATATATATATCTTACTACCATAATTCAAAGTCGGACCCTGAAGTGGGAATAGTTTACATGACGCTACAAATGTCACTAACATGGTTCTCATGAAATTACTAACAATAATAGATACACACGTCACTAACATGGTTCTCATGAAATTACTAACAATAATAGACATATTCCTTGTCCTTTATGCTATGAGAAAAACATTCTGGTACAAACTGCATTTAAACTTAACCACAATATATATTCTGCTACAAAAGCAAACTTTGTAGACACACTCATCGCGAACTACATTTCGTATAACGACATTGTTTCCTTCATCACGATTCCTATTTCGCAAAGCACAATTAATTTCATCCCACACTTTCAGTAGAAACTGCAAACGTAACGAAAAAATGCACAACTCAATCACGATGTAAACATAACCCACTTAAATTAGACTTTACAACACTCGTATAAAGTAATGGTAGTCTATGATGTGCAAAATAGTAAGGTATGCCGATTGGCTGCACTACACCAACAAATATTTGAAAACAAAGTCATCCATTTGAGAGTTATGAATAAATCTTTAATGGTAGGAGCTAGTCTGACTGAAAACTATTGAACGTTTCAACAACAATAATTACGATGCAACTTACAAATGAAATGATATTCCAGGTTTTTTCCTATCTGTCCTATTTGTGCACCCGTATGCAACACAAGCTGGCATTATAAAAAAACTTAGAACTATTACAAAATCAAATTTTTACTACATGGAGCACAATGTGAAAATGCAATGTTTTGAGCTCGGTCCGCTATAACCGCCACGCATGCGCAGTAGGATCCCGGCGTCACCGACTGAACGTCATTTCTCCTCCATATATTTCCTTCCTCCATGGCTACTCCTGCTGCGTTTACAGCTGCACCCCGAACTCTGTCGCGGAATAAATACTGGAGCGAGAATGGAGGCAAAAATAAAACTCTTGTCGTCACAGCACTTTATGGTAGTGAAGCATGGTGTTGTGGCCGAACAGGGAATTTTAGGATATAATTCTATGAAAAGTTAATACTGGTAGGTGAAAGTGATTGCAAGTAGCACAGTTGAAACCAGGGCGCATTTCAACACAGAATTAAACAAGTTAGAGGCTGTGGAATGTAAGCAAGGAGGGTAGCAATGCCTCCAAAGTAGAACAGATGGTCAGCGAAATTAGAAGTTAGCACGATGTCATGTGGAGTGAGGTGGTAGGATAGGAGTGATTCTGTTTGGCTGGAGGGCACTCCCTCTTACGAGTGTCAAGGGGGGGGGGGGATGGCACAAAACCGGACTGCAGGGGCTGAAGAGAGGTCTGTCTTAAGGAGCATTCCCACGATCCCTTGTAAACGGAGGCGAGACGGGACGGGACGGGACGGAACGCCATGGGAACAGTGCCGCCTCTGCTAGCGGAGACGAGACGCAGCTACCCACTCTGAGTCGGTAAACATCACAGGCGTGTGTAGCGGTGCGCTGTTGCCATCGGTTTGCAACAGCGGTGCGCACCCCTTCTGTTGCTGTAAAGTGCTCTGTGCCAAACGACACTAGGCAACGTGGTGGGGTGGTGGCGGCGAGGTGAGCTAGGACTAACCTGCGGCCCGCGGTCGTCCCTACACTTCGGCTAATAAGGTACCGTCCCGTCTCGCCTCGCCTACAAGGGATCGTGGGAATGCGCCTTTACAGGTCTGTCTGCAGGATCGTGATGGAGCTAGTCCAGTAGATAGGGAGATCAGCTTGGTCGGTCTTGCAGGTCATCATGGTCATCTAGGTCTCTCAGTCTTGGAAGTCGAGTAGCTAGGGTCGCCAGCAATGGAGGCAGTTGGAGACCACAGGTGATGCTGCCAGGAGACTTCACAATCAGAGCCAGGTTGGAGCTAACCAATGTTTTATACGAAATGTAGTCAGCATTGAGTAAAGGTAGAGAAGGGAATGATAGTCTGTAGATAATTACAGGAGGAGCTAGGATGTACACAAATGTTGTATTAAAGTGTAAATACCTCTCTTGAGAGTTTTATTATTATTATTTGCGAATAAGCCCATTAGGACTACGCAAAGTACTCAGAAGCGTTTGTTCACTTTCCTTTGTGCCCATATTTCCTTCATACGTTTGCTGTGGGCTTCCTTTTCTCTCATCTGACCATGTTGTTCCAGGTCTTTTCTTAAATCTTTCCTCCCGGTCAACTTGCCACTTGTGAATTTTAGATTTAAATATGTCTCTGTTTTCGATATCTTCTGGAACAATTCCTGCTAATTGTGAGGTCTTTCTTGATTTCTCCAACCCATTTCATTGTATTCGATATTAATTACTTCGGTTTTCATAGAATTCAACTATTTGTCTTGTCAGTCTGTTAGGGTTCATTCTTTTGATGTGTCCATAAAATTTTAGTCAGCGTTTTCTAATATCACTGTGAATGTCTGCATATTGTAAAATTTCCTGATTACTTTTGAGTCTGTACTGGTCTCTTATGAGTCTTGGACCCAAAACTTTCCTTATAATTTTGCGTTTTTTCTCAATGTTTTCTATTTTTTATTTTTCTGTTCAAAATAAGTGTTTCTGATCCATAAAGACATTCTGGTTTAATAACTGTATTGTAGTGTCTCAGTTTTGTGTGCTTGGAGATGCATTTTTTGTTGTAGACGTTTTGTGTTAGGCGATAAGCTGTTTCCATATTTTGGCATCTAATTTCATTAGCTTTTGCTTCAGTTTCATTCTCTTGGATTGTTTCACCGAGATACTTGAAGTATGAGACTCGTTTGATTTTGAGAGTTTTATTTATAGTGCTAAGCCTCACATGACAAAGTGGTTACCTACGAGTATCTGTATTCCTCTCGGGAGGTGGTAAGGCGGACAGCATAAGAAGAAACAAACTTGGCTCGTCCACCATAATGGACTTTAAAAATACTACGAAGAAGGAAAATTGAAGCGTATGAAATGTAGTGCAATAAAAGGATGCTCAAAAATAAGTAGACAGGTAAAGTACGAGATGAACGTATTTTGGAAATGGTGGATGAGGGAAAAAGCTTGTGGAAGAGGCTTACAGAAAGAAAATACAGGATGGTGGGTCACATTTTAATACATACGGGATTGGTTAATTTATTAGAGAATGGAACAGTCGAAGTTAAGAACAGTAAACAAAGACAAAGATTAGAATATAGGGCGCAGATAATTGAGGAGGTGGGTTGTAAAGGGTATTTTGAGATGAAGAGATTAGCGCAAAATAGAATGGTATAGATTATTGCATCAAACCAGTCGAAAGACCGATGGGGGGTGGGGGGGTGGGGGGGAAGTAGTTGGCAATCATTGTGCACTGCCGACAGAAGTAAAAACGTAAAACTATGAATATCATACGCGAAACACGTCATACTTACAGCTACAGGTATACTAGATAATAATAAATTCGTGTTGTCGTAATGACCTGATGACAAGGTTTCTGTTGGCAGCGCATTCCGCCACTGTCTTAGCCGCCTTAACCTAATCCCATAGTGCTACCAGGTATAGGGGACCTACAGTTTAACGTGGAATCTGAACCACGGAAGCGTTCTGGCGTACTTTACATTTCACAGCAACCCGTGCCATAGATGAATGTCGGGTTGATGGTCTATGAAAATCCCCGCCGAACCAGAGATTCGAACTGAGGACCTATCGTTCGCCACGAGGCCGCAACGGATGTATTGTTAACATTAACATGTTTTTTTTTTAATTTTTAATTTTTTTTTTTATCTGGTTAACGTCTCTCTAACAGCGAGGTCTTTAGAGACGGGAAAGGATGGAAGGCAAGGAATGGGAAGGAATTCGGCCATGGCATTTTGAAGGAAGCATCCCGGTATTTGCCTGGAGTGATTTGGGAAACCATGGAAAACTCAAATCTGGATGCCCGGACGGGGATTCGAACCGCCGTCCTACCGAATGCGAGATTAGCATGTCGGTAATGCCAACTCATAAGATGTTACCCATTAAAAAATCGCCCATCACGCCTAAATAAGTTTTCATTTAAAAAACTAAAAATCCAAGTTAGTCCACAACCTGGCTCTTAATATGGAATACTTGATTTTTAGCAGACGTTCACAGCTCTCGCCAATAAATGGTGAAAGGTATAGTGTGATAAATCATATCAAGGTGAAGCGTGTGGTGGGTCTGGGTGCCTTATTACTTTACAAAAAAACATATGAATTTAATTCTTAATCTCAGGGAAAATTTAATTAAAGTTATTTCAATTGAGAACGGGTTCGTAATCAATTACAATGCATGACATCATTATTCATCAATAAAACTTCCATAACCTGGACATTTATTCAGGTTAAAATTTACATATGAAGTGAACATATCATTTCGGTCATCACTGAAATATTTACAAGATATAAACAAATTGAATAATCAAAAGGACAAAGGCACGTCATTGTTTTTGTTGTAACCACGAAGTTATTTTAATTTATGCTCCGGCTAAAAACTCATTGGGTTTCGGCAGATTGAAACTGTTATATGCAAGTTTCCTTGCCAGGGTCGCTATTTGGGTGAGAGAGTGACTTCGAATATTAGTGCACTTTCCTGATGAAGGTGTTTACCGTGAGTCAGCACAGGGGAAGATACACCAGCACCTGTCTTCACATGAACCACTTCCAATCACACTTGTGTCCGTGTGGACATAAACACTTATGACTTTGTGCGGGTCGCCTCTTGCCGGCTCTCAACTCGCTTCAATGACCTCTCGTCTCGAGATCTGCCGAACGAGTCCCTGTTGCCCTCATCGCCGCTCACTTCCACAGCTCGGGGAGACCCACGGACGTCGGTCCAGCCAATCCAGTCCCTTCTCTCTCCCTGTCATCTCCGGAATCGTCCAGACATGAAAAAATATGTTTTAAATAGAATAGTAACGGATTTTATAATGGAGGATCACTGTCCTTCCCACATACACACACACACACGACCTCTCTTCATTCAGGCTCCCCTGATTGGCCGCGAGTTTAAGTTTTTGGGAATTGCATGTTATCGGCACTTCCTCGGTTTTTCATTGTTCGAGAAACACGCCGTGTCTGCATTTCGCCACGGTCTGTCTTCATAAATTGTCGCGACTGCACAAATCACTACTATGAGTGTTGGAGCCACATAAATTTCGTTCTTAAGACGATGTTCCTGCACAGCCTTTTACCAGTTGACAGTGAGGAGGGTCATCACTTCTTGTTAGGGGCTCAACGCCCCGCCGGTTTCCTGGAAGTTGGATCAGGTAGGTAGCTAACCCGCTTGTTCACCGTGTCGCTGGCAGTTTACGTCAACACAGAATAATTGCTACCTACTGCTCATAACCACACTAAACAGATAACGCAATCGTAATGTTCTCATACCATTACAAAGGGTACACTGCAAACTAAGACCTGGTGACAGATTCGCGCGAATCTGCTTTCAGTGGACGGGGTGTCTTCGCGCTAAATCGGTTCGCGCAAATACAGACGTATTCGCGCGAATACTAAGGTGAGCTCTCGAATACTGCAAGCAACATGAAGTAAGCAGGCAAAACACAAGTTGATGCGGAAGACACCTCAGTATGTTTTCCGATAGAGCATGCAGCGTTCATATTATATCTTAGGCAGCAGGGAAATTTCAAAGTACACAAAATTTCTTGTTATACGTCGCACGTGAAGTGTGGTTTGGCGAGTGATTATTAATATCTCTGTCAACCAGAGAGTCGTAGTAACAGGCATTGGCGTGTCCAGACACGTGTGTGCTCTTTCACCTGAATGAGTCAGGCGTATTTGTGATTTCTGACGTGATACGAAGCTATGCGAAGAAGCCTCGTCGCTGACATTATTACCGAGCAATACGTCGGAGTAAATTTCTCAATTAAAGCTGAGAAAACCACTACTGAAACTCTACAGTTTCTAAACTCAGACCAAGAAGAACCAGTGCAAAAGTTTTCCGATTTCGATTTACTTGAGAAAGTAGTGTAGCCAGTCACAAGCGCAAGAAGCCTAGTGTGCGACTCAGTGGTTAATTGGTCGAGAGACTAGTAAAGTGTTACATTCAACACGAAAAGTAACATCAGCAAGAACACGGTGTGCAATACAGCAGCAGATCCAACACTCTTTAATTTCAGATCAGAAACACAAATACTTCCAGATTTGATTTTCACAGTATAAGTTTGTCCTCAAGTAATTCAACATTTTTCTTAAAAGTGTTAAAATACCACTCTCCTGAACGTAAAGAAATGTACGAGGGTAGACTGAAAACAAATGCACGCATGCTTGGAGGACACGAATAAAAACAAATATCAAGATCGGGCCAAAAGTACATTAATGTACAATTCTTAAGCTTCAAAATCATTTGTTTATTTTTTAATATAGTCACCGCTAATGCTAACACATTTCTCCCAATATATAACGAATTTTTTTAATTCCGTCACTAAAAAACTTTTCAGACCTTTCTCGAATCCAGGATTTGACAGCCACCTTATCGTCTTAGGTGTATTCATTACCCTTGAGGTCTCTCGTGAGTAGAGGAAAAAAATAAAAATCGGAAGACGAAAGATTGGGGAGTAAGGAGGTGGAATATGTTCAAATTTTTTGTTTTGTAGAGCCTCTACAGTTGTGGCGTAATACCCATCGTGCACAGATTTTACGGTATCCCAAATTGTTCAATAATGAAGCCGACACTTTCCTTGCATATTATAATATGGTTTGCCATACGCTTTTGAGTGATTCGCCGGTCATTTTGAATCAAATCGTCGACGGGTTTGCGATGTTTGTCGTCTGTGGCAGTGATCGGACATCCACTGCGTTTTTCATGGACAATTGTGGCTTTTCCAGGCTCCCAATCACGAAATTTTACTGCCTGCCTATTTACAGTAGGCCTATCAAGAGCATCGTCACCATAAACAGCCTTTAAACGAGTATGAATCTCAGTAGGAATAACTTTTTCATCAGTTAAAATTCGATAGCAGCACGCGTTTAAATAGCACTAGAACACGTCTCCTTACTTCCACTTTTCAAAATTTTGAAATTTAATAATTATACTTCAACCAGTGTTACCATTTTCTTCATATCGTCACGGGTTTAGAATAGTTTCAGTTTATAGAAGACCCAGCTCATTAGATACACAACAAAAAACTAAAGGTTGATTACGATTATAAGGTGGGAAGGGAATTTCTTGTTGAAGACTTGAAATGTAAATATCTTGGCATTAAATTTGATAACAAGCTTAACTGGGCAGGACACATTGGACAGGTGGCAGTAAAAGGCTGCAAAATTCTGAACTTGTTGGAGAAAGTGATGAGCGGATGTACGAAAGAAGTAAAGGAATTGGGTTACAAAACTTTGGTCAGACCATTGCTCGAATATGGTAATGTAGTATGGGAACCATATTTAGCGTATCAAATACAGGAGTTTGAGAGGGTGCAAAAAAGGGCTGCTAGATTTGTTTCTGGAAATTATCACAAAATGCAATCAGTAAAATGTATGATAAAAGAGCTGGAATGGGATTCATTGAAAGACAGGAAGAGGGTGAAGATGGTCATGGGAGTGTACAAGTCGTATATTGTTGATGAGGCATGAAAAGATATTGGTGTAGGTATGAAAAGTAATGCATGGAAGGGAAAAGATGACTATGACCACAAGCTGGCACTCGATTTCAGGCACAAGGGTGTGGGAAGATTCTCTTTTTTAGGTAAGGGTGTCAGGGATTGGAATGAGTTACCAAGAGAAATGATGAATAATTTACCAAAAACGTTGAAAGAAATTAAAGTTAAAATTTGTAACTGGCAAATGTAGGTGGGTGCAGGAAAAGGGGAAGATGGGTGTGTAGGGAAATTGCCACCGGAGCCTGTGCTCCATTGCGATTTAATTAAATATTATTATTATTAAGATTATGACAAGTTGATCTGATTTGATCAAATACGAATTTGAACTGTGTTTCAGGCTGAATAAAATCTCTTTACCTTTAAGGACTCAGAAGTATTAATAACCGTAGGTATTAAACTCGGACAGGAACGACAGCACTATCGTATATTCGATTCAAAGGTTGAAGACTCGAACTTGCTGAAGTACAAACTTGACTTGTATTTAACCCTGAAAGGTCATTTTGCAAAACTAGAAGAATTTCTGTTCGCTTCGAAAGCATCTCGTTGTTTTTTTTATTATTACTAGACGACCCGTGCGAAAATTTCGCGAATAAAATGCGATGAATAGTGAGGTTGAATATAAAGTCACCAAGTTCAGTCATTACTCTTCATACTCCTACTTCATTTATCGATTTTGGTTAGAAATCCAGGGAGATAAATGGCTCGAAACACAAAAAACGTATTTTAGAAATATTGACATTTTTGCGCTTTATGGGTCGAATTACGAAAAATTCCTTTCTTAGAATATAATGTTACCACGGTGGAAACCTTAGTCTTTAATACGATATGTCATTTATCTATATCGATTAGATATCAAGGAAAATATAAGGATCTTGACACAAAATACGTTGTAGAACAATTTATACTTTTTCCCTTTAATAGTTGAATTGCAAACACTTCTTTCTTAAAATATGATGTCAGCAAATCTGAGACATTATTCCTCACAATCGTACTTGATTTATCGATTTTGGATAGATATCAAGGGAGATAAGTGGCTCGAGACACAAATAACGCATTTTAAAAAAATTGACTTTTTTGCCTTTTAAGGGTCGAATTACGAAAAATTCCTTTCTTAAAATATAATGTTACCGTAGCGGAGACCTTATTCTTTAATATGATACCTCATTTATCTATATCGGTTAGATATCAAGGGAGATAAATCGCTCGTGACACAAAAATCGGTTATAGAAAAATTTATACATTTTTCCTTTAAGGGTTGAATTCCAAAAATATTCTTTCTTAAAATATGATTTCACAAAGCTGATACATTACTCCTTATATTCCTACTTCGATTTTGGTAAGATATCTAGGGAGATAAATGGCTGGAGATACAAAAAACGCATTTTAGAAAAATTGACATTTTTGCCTTTTAAGGGTCGAATTACGAAAAATTCCTTTCTTAAAATATAATGTTACCATGGCGGAGACCTTATTCTTTAATATGATACCTCATTCATCTATATCGGTTAGAAATTAAGGGAGATAAATCGCTCGTGACACAAAAACGCTTTGCAAAAATATTGATACTTTTGGCCTTTAAGGATCGAATTCCGAAAACTTTCTGGCTTAATATATGACGTCACTAAAGCGGAGATCTTAATCTTTAAAACGATACTTCGTAAAACGGTTTCAGATAGGTATCCAGGGAGATAACTGACTCGTAACGCAGAATACAGCATTTTAGAAAAATTTACTTTTTTGCCCTTTAAGGGTCGAATTCCGAAAACTTTCTTGCTTAAAATACGATTTAACCAAAGTGGAGACCATAAGCTTTAAAATGACACCTCATTCATTGATTTCGGTTAAGTATGAAGAAAGATGTAGGCTTGTGACAAAAAAAAAAAAACCTAATAGAAATAATATATATGATTATTTAGGATGGGCATTCATTATGTAATCTTTGTTCATACTTTCGTTAATGTCCAGAGAACTTAATTCAGATTCAAGATTATTAGCAGTTGAGCAACTCCGAGGAAATCAATTCGGTAACACATTTGGCCTTATGTCCACTTTAAACAATCTAATAACTCATGTAACGCGAACATGAACAAAGACCATTAACGAAAATGGTCTGTAAAATACTTAAAAAGCAAATAAATCGTAATGTATAATCTGTGATCAAGCCACAACATTAGCGAAAGTTTTGATTAAATTAAAATTTAGCCTAGTCCAGAACGACGATTGGCATTCCTGGTTACAGCATATACAGGGTGTCCAGAAAAGGACTCCCTGATTTCAAAATTAAATATCTCGAAAACAAAGATCGATAGAGGAATGCAGTAAACGGTATGTTTATTGTGACAGCTGTAAGAAGTGTATACAGCAGTGTGAAATAATAGTTACAAAAGCTGCTAACAGATGGCGCTGTACGCTCATATCAGCATACATAAGTGAAATAATCGTATGAAAACAATCTTTGCAAACAATCGCATCACAATGTTTTCAAAATGTTCACCATTGGCACGTTTCAATGGTGGAACTGATCGTCCTGAGCTTCGGATCACTATTTAGGCATTACGTATGGCGATTACAGCGCCATCTGTTAGTAGCTTTTGTTACTATTATTTCAAACTGCTGTATACACTTCTTACAGCTGTGACAATAAACATTAACCGTTTACTGCATTCCTCTATAGATCTTTGTTTTCGAGAGATTTAATTTTGAAATCAGGGAGTCCTTTTCTGGACACCCTGTACCATGATTAATTTAAGTTTTTTAAAAGTGTTATTATACTGCTTTCATTAGCAACATGTTACTGAAAATCAGTTACACGTTTTTTCAGATGTAAGGTTTGTCGATATTTTTTAACTATGAAATGTTACGAAAAGCAAACTTAATGAATGTAGTATGGGAATTAATTTTATAGCAGTTGCTTAGCTATTAAGTTGTGGACATAACCTGGAATTTCCTCTAATGATATCTCTGGTCGCTGTTAATTTGCGAGCTAAGGCTGACACGTGACACCGTTCTCCAGCCAATAGCTACCGAGGTGAGTGACTGAGCTTAAGAAATTACACAGTAGAAGATGTACTTTCCGACCGATCGTGCTCTTTGTTTTCATTTGAGTTCTACAAGCACGTGTGTCATTTCTTTCCAGCTTACTATCGTAACTGAGCAGGGTTCAAATCTCTTACCGGGCTAACCGAATGGCGGGAATACAGTTTTCAGCAATTTACATTACACATTACAAGAACTCTTAAAAAGTACTGTAGTGTTGATATTAATTTCGCGTGTGCGGGCAATTTACGTGATGCTGCAACAAACACATACTGGGGTTTACTGGCGATGGAACAGCGAGTTTTGTATTGTGCAGCACGGGAAGAGGACAATGGAGCAGATAAAGAGGATATGATAAACAAGTTGGCCACGCCTGACTGACTCGATATGTTTCGGAACCATGGAAAACAGTGCCTGGTTTTGTTCCGACGTTCGTGGGTCGTCAAGAATGATTCCGCTGGTAATCAAAAGAGCAGAACCTTCGAGATATTCAGACTGGTTCCAGGGATCCACAACGAATGATAGACAGGATCTAGTTGAATTAGAAGTAGGGCAGGACCGCGAAATAGTTCCAGAAACTATAGACTTGCAGTGTGAAGTTTCTAGTGCATTCTGTTCGAGTAGTGGACTACGAATTATTCCGTGACGAGATTTCAACATTGTGTCGGTCTGTGTTGAAAGACGACAGTAAGTAGATTCTCCAGATGACTTCTGCCTATGTCGTAGTAGCGGTGGCATTCAGCTTTGTTGCGTCATCCACCCGTAGCTGAAGGAGGATAGCATTACTGATATGCGAACTAAGTTAGCTGCGTATTGCACGCAACAGATACTACGTTTATTTATAAACGTTTCACGGGAAACAAACCGAGTAATATTGTTATTAATGCACAATATTTCGGCGACTTTATACTCCGTCGCCATCTTCAGATGCAGTTGCAAGTCTTGAAGTCAGCCTTGAAGTCAGCCTTGAGCGTGTTGTTTGTAAACTGGCATGGCAACGACAGATGTTGTTATGTTGCCTATCAGCATCTCAGATGTCATTAGACGCCCGCGGAACACAAAAAGCAGAGCGTTGGTGATGAGCAGCCTCAATTACAGGAATCCATGCATCACTTATCTGGAATCCACAATCCCTGTTTACCAAATCAGACGCGAGGCGAATTTCAAATGCTTCTTTAATGACGCTGTCCCAGAAGCCTCTCGCATGTGTCAGCACCTTAGTCGCTTCGAAATCGAAACCTTGTCCTTCTGTCAAACTATGTTCCGCCACTGCTGATTTGTCTTTTTGCCCCAGGCGAACATGTCGGGCGTGTTCCAAACAACGTTGTTGTACGCACCGTATGGTCTGACCGATGTATTTCTTTCCACATTCACACGGGATGCAGTAAACTCCGGGTGTACGCAGAGCAAGGTCATCTTTTGGAGAGCGCAAAATGTTTCTCAATTTTGGTGGTGGTAGAAAAATGGTCTTAATGCCATTTCTTGCCAGGACTCTTCCGACCCTAGATGTCAGACCATACGGTACGTACAACAACGTTGTTTGGAACACGCCCGACATGTTCGCCTGGGGCAAAAAGCCAAATCAGCAGTGGCGGAACGTAGATTGACAGAAGGACATGGTTTCGATTTCGAAGCGACTAAGGTGTTGACACATGCGAGAAGCTTCTGGGACAGCGTCATTAAAGAAGCATTTGAAATTCGCCTCGCGTCTGACTTGGTAAACAGGGATTGTGGATTCCAGATAAGTGATGCATGGATTCATGTAATTGAGGCTGCTCATCACCAACGCTCTGCTTTTTGTGTTCCGCGGGCGTCTAATGACATCTGAGATGCTGCTAGGCAACATAACAACATCTGTCGTTGCCATGCCAGTTTACAAACAACACGCTTAAGGCTGACTTCAAAGCATACTTCAAGACTTGCAACTACACCTGAAGATGGCGACGGAGAATAGAGTCGCCGAAATATTTTGCATTAATAACAATATTACTCGGTTTGTTTCCCGAGAAACGTTTATAAATAAACAACGCCGAGAAAAATTACATTCATTTATAGATACTACGTTGCTTCGCCTTCAACAGCGCCACAGCTGCCGTCGCGCAACACCCAAGACGTCGAGAACAGTAAAGCGACGTTCGTCGAGTCATCCGAACCGCAAGTGTTACTTTGCTAGGTTTGGTGATTTTGCGATAATATTTTCTCGATTTTTGATAAGGGTGTGTCCAATGATTACGTGTGGTATTATTTCTTTAAAAAAATGGACCCCCTCCCCTTTGGTGGGATTTGGTAAGATGTGTTTAGACACCCTTTCTCTCAGGTGTGACTTACCTTATGATTTTTAAGTAATTTAATTTAATGCAATATTATTGCAGGCCATGTTTCCGCAGTTGCTTACTTAATTACTAGTTGAAAAATAACGCCAATGGAACTGTTTAATTTATTTATTGCTGCGTCGTACGCAAAATTGGTGCTTTCTCATTACTCGGTCAGTCTACCGAGTAATGAGAAATCACCAATTTTGCAATTTTGTAAAAAATGATACAAGCAAAACATTCTTTGGATGATAAAACGGAGATGTGCAGCTGCATACCCTAAATAACAAATGCAAATAATTCGTCGCTGATGCCTTCGATGAGAGGCGAAACGCGTACGACGCAGCAATAAATACATGAAACAGTTGCATTGGAGTTATTTTTCGACTATAATTAATTTAATTTGTTTATGTACAACTATTTTGCTTCATGCCATTAAATACCTTAGCATTAGTACTAATATTTTCTATGTAATACATTTTGTAATACAAAAATTTATCTGTTATGTTAATGTATATTCTATGAATCAAAAAGTTGACGTGATATTTTTACTGACCACACCCCTTCCCTTTAAAATAGAGTTGGTGAGATCCACCCTTCCCCCCCCCCCCAATCTCCATTTTAAACTCTCGCCGCCTAATAAATAAGAGCAAGAAGTATACTTTTATTTCTGGGCGACAGTCAATTATTCACAACATGTAAAGGATCTCGTAAGTTCAGCAGTGAGGGAAGTGATTTCTTCACAAGAGTCAGAGATCAACTAATGAACTGGTGAGCAGTGTTAAATACTTTGATCCCAGTGGCTCATCATTAGACTGAAAGGTAAAGAGATGAACTGAAACATGTTAGGTAAGGTTTGGCCCATATCGAGGTGGAGCCTTTTGCATTAAAATAAATACAAACTGCGACTGCAGAACAACACAAACTATGGAAAATTATCCTGTCACCTATGGACTCACAAGAAAGAAACATTTAACGTTGCTCGATACTGGGCTAAGATATTAATTCAGGACATTAGAAACTAAAGTAGTAACAGATTACTTGGTTTATGTCGACTGATGAAGTGGTTGATGTCGGCACGCTGATGTCAGAGACGGGAGGTGCGGCTGCTGTCGCATCAGCAGCTATAATTACGACCGCCTCCCTCACAGGCTCCACTTAACACGATCACAGAGTAAAGGTTGCAAGTAAGGAATATGCATCCGCAGTACTTGCACTGGTCTATAGTTAAAAGTCTTTCTCTATTGTCCAGAACGTCTTTAAGCGCCGATCCCTCCTGATGCATAGAATAGCGAACTGGCCTCGCATTGTTAAGTTGGCCGCTTCGAGTCCGTCCTCGGGCATGGGGAGCTTTAATTAATTATTACTTTCGTTTGTGTAGCCTATACTAGGCAGAATTCGGAATATGAAGAACATCTTAATAAACTAGATGTAGAATACTGTAACGATTTCTTTGGTTTAGGGATTATTAACTGGACATTACCATTGACAAACCGTTATTTAATTATTCAATACTAATTATTTTTGTTTTTAAATAATTCTGGGATAAAATTTCTGTTTGAAACTACATAACATTTATTTACAATATGCACAAACGAAAAAAAAAGAAAGGAACACTAAATTACAATTTTTGTATGTAAAATTTGCTCCAGCATGGGATGCCTTGAATGTATTTCTTAATGCAAGAAACGTACTCGTAAAAATAAATGACAATTTCCTGATGAAGCAATAATAAACTGGCTCATGAGAAAATTCCCGGGTCGTTTCAGGTGCAGTCGCATGAAAATGTCAATGCAGTGATAAGTTTTTTTCTTTTTAAGCACATTACAGTGTTGTTGCCTGCGTGCTGGATGAACTCTTCCGTCGACCAGGGCCGGCGTTAGGGGGGGGGGGGTAAGCAGGTGAAAAGTACCCGGGCCCCGCGGGCTGATGGGGGGCCCGATCACCGACTATAGGGGCCCTCAGACCATGAAGCCAAGGTTACGCCCATTGTCGCCTGGTCATTTTGTAGAGCTAAAAAAAAAAAAAGGTCGCCCATTTTTACCCCGGGCCCGAAATTCCTAGCGCCGGCCCTGCCGTCGACTAATACGCTGCATAAAAATATCAGCCTCACTCTGACCCTGAGATGGGCTGACCCCTGACATGAAACACTTTTTCACAGATTTTACACATCACACTTGAACTAGACGCTGCTGCGTATCACCAAAACCGTCCTCCTCTCTTTCTCTCCGCGGGACGAGTCCCTTTTGTCCTCGTCCACCCACGAGGTCAGTTGGCGCGCCACCCCCAGCTCTGCCAATCAGGGTGCTGCATCCGGTGGCCAATTCCCGGTATTTGAAGCAGGACCATAGAACAAAAGTGGCGTCTTAAACACTTGCACATAGATGGCAGCTGTTGCCTCTTTCACACCATTCACACACACGGTGACGCAAGGTGGCTCCACCTTGACAAATGTAGTGGATCCCATAACACTACAATACATACGGATAATGTATTGGCTGTGTGGTCTTGTAGCCAAACACCATTAGAAAAAACTTTTTTCTCGTGGGCAGACGCCATTCTCTTTTTCTTCCTTGAACAGCTACTGTTTAAAGTAGGGGTGGCCAACCCAACTACTCTTGCGGACCATTTTGGAAATGCATCATAACTCCGCGGGCCGCATTTAAAATTATATATCCCCATATTAGATATAGACTTTTTTGGAGTGAAAAATTGAAACATAATAATTATTGTGCTTTCTTTTATTCTTAAATGAAAACATAGATAATATAATAAGGATACTAAACGCACATTGTAAATAAAATATATAACACTAAAAATGAAATATAAAATATTTTGTAAAATATGTTCAAGGCGGGCAGGATGCGGCCCGCGGGACGCTGGTTGGCCTCCCATGGTTTAAAGCAATTGTGCTGCCTCAGATAAGATACTCCTCCACATTATTAACCATGGCAAGCAAAAGAGAAATTATGAAGTTGCAAAATAGTTTTAAGAAGGGAATGAGGGATGTTCTAAATAAAAGACGAAATGAAAATGTTACTAAGATTCTTAAGGACTTGGGATATTTGCATGTTGAAAAGAAATAATTAGAGATATACTGAGTTTTGTATATAGGTTGGAAAGTGGATTATTACCAAGATATGTGTCAAGATTAAGAATAATGATGTACATAATTATAAGACAAAGCAGGCAAATCATTTCCATTCAACTTAAAATAGAAGTAGTAAAGCACAGAAAACAGTGCTGCGCCAAGGCTTAAAAATATTTAACAAATTACATGAAGAAATAAAAAGTACCAGAAATGTTACAAGTTTCAGAGAAAAGCTGGGTAATTCGCTAGAGGAGAGAGATTGTAATATTTTATTGTGAAGGATTCAATGAAATTAACACATTGTTTGTTTTTGTTTTTTTCTTTTATTTTAATGTGATGTATGAATTGTATTTATATATTAGCCATACGCTATTTGAGAATAAAAAATAAAAAGTTTCCTGATATCCATATTTGTTGAAGTGTAGCAGAGAACAAACTACCGAGCGTGGTGGGTGAGCGGCTAACGTTCTGGCCTCGCATTCGGGAGGACGTGGGTTTGAATCCCCGTCCGGGCATCCAAATTTGGGTTTTACATGGTCTCCCCAAATCACTCCAGACGAATGCCGGGATGCTTTCTTCAAAAAGGGCATTGCCGAATTCCTTCACTATCCTTGTCCCCAGTCCCATCCAGCCTCTAATGACCTTAGACGTCGACAAGGCGTAAAGCCATAATTAATAAAAAAAAACAAGTCAACGATCTTTGAAACAATTATACGGTAGCGCGATTGTGCCTGTCCATGTTTAATACGTCTATTAATACTTCTGAGTTCTTCAGGCTCAAGATATTTTATTCATCCTAAAGGCGAAACACAGGTCAAGTTGGATGTAGTCTTCTCGGGAGACTAGCCGAGTGAGTAAGATGTTTCCACACGATATTTCGGCGATCTCAGACTCCGTCGCCATCACCAGAAGATGGCGACGGAGTCTGAGATCGCCGAAATATCGTGTGGAAACATCTTACTCACTCGGCTAGTCTCCCGAGAAGACTACATCCATTCTCAACGCCGAGAAAGACTTCGTTCCTATATAACAGGTCAAGTTCATATTTGGTCAGATAAGGTCAACCTGTCACAACCTTTGACACTAAAATCTGTAACTATTTTATACCCATGACGATACGCAAAAATCGGTCACGGGCTTACACTAGTTCATACATAATTATTTAGTAAAAAATAGCGCTAAGCATGTAATTTACTCATTGTTATTTTGGTTATAGTCATCCTGCTTACTAAACGACTGGTACCAGGTTCCAGATCTGTTACGTATCCTGAAAAAAAAAAGATTTTATGACTTCAGATTGTGACGTAATACCTCTCTCCGTCACCAGTGATTTGTTGAGAAAGGCCGGTAGTGACATTTTCTGCAGCTTGTTCGAGGGAGACAACAGAAACGAAAACAAATCATGTGGTGTCTGTAGACGCAGCAGTAGTCATGTAGCCACCGCGGCGTACCGTCATAATATAATCGCGAGAGGCAGAACAGTGAAGACGTGGACGCCACATTCAATACAATACAGACTGTCGGAATGTACGTTCAAGACAACGGCAGTAAGGAGAAATAGATTTCACACGCCTGTCGTATTGGCAGTAATTGGTGACCGTTAAATGTCTACGTCAGCAGGAGCAGTAGTCCCGCTGCTGTCATCTACAGGGTGTTACAAAAAGGTACGGCCAAACTTTCAGGAAACATTCCTCACACACAAACAAAGAAAATATGTCATGTGGACATGTGTCCGGAAACGCTTACTTTCCATGTTAGAGCTCATTTTATTACTTCTCTTCAAATCACATTAAACATGGAATGGAAACACACAGCAACAGAACGTACCAGCGTGACTTCAAATACTTTGTTACAGGAAATGTTCAAATTTTCCTCCGTTAGCGAGGATACATGCATCCACCCTCCGTCGCATGGAATCCCTGATGCGCTGATGCAGCCCTGGAGAATGGCGTATTGTATCACAGCCCTCCACAATATGAGCTCTAACATGGAAAGTAAGCGTTTCCGGACACATGTCCACATAACATATTTTCTTTGTTTGTGTTTGAGGAATGTTTCCTGAAAGTATGGCCGTACCTTTCTGTAACACCCTGTATAAGAGCACTTCAGAAATGTCGGTTTTAACGCAGTGTTCAAGTAATTCATTGTTTTCACAGTTTCTTAACTAATTACAATTATTATCAAATAACGGAAGGCATGTGGAAACGATAATTTGCCAGCAGAAGTGTTGAAGAGTTTAGAAAACAGGGGAATGTAATGAGGTAGATGACAAATTGGAAATGTCCAGATGATTTTCTCGCAACGGTAATGATAACAATTCAGAAAAAAGGAATACAAATTAATGTAAAGAGCATAGGACTATCAGTCTAATTTCGCGTGCAGCTGAAGTGTTAGTGCTGAACAGCAGGTTATATGGAAGGTTAGATAGATGGATTAGAGAAGAACGGTTTGGATTGAGGCTATTGACCCTGTTAAGAATGATAGGAGAAAGATATATTGAGAAAGAAAGAGCAATTAATGCCGTATTTATTGATTTCGAAAAAACTTTTGACAGGGTGCAATAGAAAAAGCTGACGGATATCTTGAAGAGGAACGGAGTAGATTGGAAGGAGAGAAGGTTGTTGCAACAGAAAGTAAGAATAAAGATTGGAAACGAGCTGTAGGGAGAAAGCAGCATGGGGAGAGACGTAAGGCAAGGTTGTTGCCTATCCCGATTATTATTTAATTTATGCCTAGAAGAAATTATTGGAAAATGCTTAGCTGGAAAAAGAGGAGTGCATAATGGTGGAATGTGAATAGAGTGTATACGATTTTCCGATGACATGGTCTTGTTGACAGAAAGCGGACAAATTCTAAACAAAATAAAGAAAGATGCTTGTGAATAATTTGGAATGAAAATCAATACAGCAAAAGCTATGAGGATGGTGCTGGGCAAAGGAAGAAAGCTAATAAATATTAAGATAAGACTAGCTGATATCAGCCAAGTAAGATTCTTCAAATATCTTGGAGGTACAATCACTGAAGACTTGAGATGCCACCAAGAGGTTAAAGCTCGCATTGATGTAGCGAAGGAGGCGACTATTATCTGGAAAAGTAGACAAAGCGCTCATGAAAACACTTGGCAAATGTTTTTTGTGGCTCTTCATGGGGCAGAGACGTGGATGAAGAATGAATAGAAGCATTTGAGATGTGGATGTTGAGGAGAATGGAGAGGATAAGCTGGGTGGTTAAAGTAAGTAATGTTGAAGTGCTAAAAAGGGTTGGTGAAAGAAGAAAACTACTGCAAATAATAAGAGAAAGAAAGATGGGGCACTTGCTGACTGGGGATTTCTTGTTAAAAGACATCTTAGAAAGAGTAGTTTGTGATAGGAGAGTGAGACGAAGAAGGAGGTACAAGATTACACATAGAATCAGAGAAAACGGCAAACCACATGGAGATGAAGAGAACGGCAGAAGACAGAAGAGCATGAACAGCAGTGATGTCATGTGAAAACCTGCCTTAGGGCACATCACTGATGATGATCACCGGCCGCTTGTGTGCAGGTGCCCGTGTCTCGTGATCCACTAGGGCTGATACGAAATATTTATATATAAAGATGAATGTATGTTTGTTTGTTTGTTTGTTCTTCATACAAATCCACAGTTTTCATCCGATCTCGATGAAACTTTGCACACTTATCCTTTGAAACAAGGAGAAAAATACTGTCTACATTTGGTTGAAAAATTATCTGTATAAATAACACATGTTGTCTCATAAATTCGAAATACGGCGATAGACAGACACGTTGGATATGGACGTCTCCGTACGGTGTTTCCGTGTAGTGGACTGGTAGCTCAGTGGTTAAAGCGCTTGCTTACGAACGTCGTGATCTCCGGTTCAAATCTCCGTGGAGGCTAAGATTTTTAAAAATTGTTTTTTATCGTAAGAGTCAGGCCTGTGCCGTAGGTTATTCGGATTGAATGTTAAACTGTAGATATTAGAAAGTTAGGGGTGCAATGCGAGGCAAATCGTAGATAGTCTTGCAATGTTGTAGGTGTACACTTTTTTACGTTATAATGATCCCTTGATCCCTCAGGTGTTGTTCGCAGTCAGTGTGTGAGTGTGAACCACAGTAATATTATTATAAATACGGAAGTAAGTCTCTGTCTTTTTGTTACGTTTTGACGACTAAATGGCTATATCGTTGTGATGGAATTTTATGAAGGGCACAGGATATTTTTTCCAGTATGATTAACAGTTGTAGTCACGAAATTTTGAGACCTTATCGAATGGTGACAGAAATATGTTGGAAATTGATACTCTTCAAGAGACAGGTTCGACGGTACAATGATATAGTGTTAGCTTTCCTGTCATATTATTCCGACTCGATATTGTTTGGGACCAATCCTTCGTTACCAACAACTTTCTATATTTAATTCTGGCAAAAAAATTCTTAATCCACGCGTACGAAACTAACAGATACTATTTTTTATGGCTGGCTTGCAATTTGAAACATATTGTACTATTCCAGAAATAATTCATAGTAGGCTCAGTACTGAGTCTGTTGATAGAGAGAGTGAACATATCTGGTCGTGACGTCACAGCATTACAGACACAATGACCAAGCTGGTATTTTATTGGTATTGACCCCATTTGATCACAAGTTGCATTCTAGGGTCGGTTCTTCGAGGGACGCGTATGTTAAATCCATTTTACCACAAAAACAAGTGTGTTTTCTATGCAAGATCTCATAATAGATTCATAAAAAAGTAACATATTAAGCGATTATTAATCTAAATCTAAGCGACCATAGAGAGCAGTGGTAAATGAGATTATTCAGTGCAATAAAACAAGAAATTTTGTATATGTCTGTGCAATTGACAGGACACCGATTTACCAATCGAAAGTAATCTGTTGATACGATGTACGGGAATTACGATCCTAGACTGAACAATCAATGAACACCTGATAAACGTAACTAGAACGTGGTGAATTCCGTGAAATGAATGCATGAACCAAAAGCAACTAGGACGTCAAGAATGAGGTTTATTCTCAACAATGTCCTTACCATTAAAGACGTCTGTGTCTAAATACTTTTCCTTATTAGACATCGTTCTAAATCGATAAAAAATTTCTAATGGCATCATATTTCCCTCTGAAAGAAAATTAATAATAATGTGTTACCAATATATTTTCGTTAAATAACTTTGCACCGTGTATCATGCAATACAGCCAAGTTTTTTTTTAATGTATTTCTTATTATGTGTTAAACTCAAATTATAATTTAACATTGCATGCCCGAAATACAAAATAAACCATGCTTCACCCTCTGTCTTATCAGAGTTCTCCTGATGGTAACAGTTCTCTGAATTCAGGTGGTTACTATAATACTCCTGGCTGAACTGCATCTCCCATGTTGCTGATTCGAAGATATCTCCCTTGATACGGCGCTATGCAGATGGCCTGTCAGTTGCCCGTGCACTTAGACATCATGCGCGACATGTTTTGCTGACAAACACTTCTCAAATTTACACCGCTTTCAGTTTCATTCTCCCTCCTTTTGTTAGTATGCCTCGCTCCTCTATCATTATTTCAATTTTCCATTTAAAACATTTATAAGATGGTTTTCTGCGCTAGGACAGATTCGATATTCCCGAGTTCCACAAGACCAGATACACTGAGTGTGTAATGTGTAATAGATTGTTTGTATTGTACGTGAATGTGGAAGAAGGGAAGGGGGTAAAATTCGGGTATTTTCAAGCCTGATCTTTCGTAAAACACCAACGGAGTCGCCAAATTTATCATCCGGTCCTGATGAACTAGTCACAGAAACATATGCACAGCGGAGGGGTTCTGTATTTTAAACCAGGATTAATATACACAATGTAGTGATTAGGAATTATGCACCAGCATATCTCCAACTTTAGTTACTAACTGTGAAAAATTATTGAAAACCTGGAATGGAACTAACCAACACCACGTCAAACGACAGGTACCATGGAATTATTATTATTATTACTACTATACTAGTTGAACAGATATGCAGTAACATTGAGGACTCATGTTTGATCGACAATATGTCAACGTAGACTTCGGGTTTCCATGGTTTTCGGAAATCCCTAAAGGTGAATTCCGACTTGGTTGATTTCATTCCTTTTCCTTGTCCACAAACCTCTCCCCACCCTAAAAATCCCACCATAGAGGATCCATGAAGACATAATTACAAGAAATTATAAATTGTGTGGCATTAAGTGCTACCTACATACTGAAAGTAAAAATTATTTTCATCTAGTGCGGGAGAGTTTTTTTTTCTAAATGTATATATGGCGTCATATATATATATTGCATAGCACAGTTGGCCGGTTGCAAAATTCACGAACATCTGATCGGTGGAAGATATATCGCTGTTGATATGTACAGAAAGTGTGTATGATTCTTAGTGTTGTGGTATATCACAGTCTCTCTCACCCTAATACCTGACGATTTTATTTCACTACAAATTTAAAGTTAAGTTAGCTTTGTCCTTCGAATTTTTTCTGCTTCGCATCCGAAAGAAATAGAAAAAAATGTATTATTTCATCAATAAGTTCGTGGAATGGGCTCTCAGGCTTCAGGAGTTTTTATATTGTTATCATAAACTCCTATGAAAATTATATAATTTCCATACATACCGTGTTTGCATTTTTGTTTTAATTTTTTCATTGTTTGGTGTAAATTCCTCTGTCCCTCTTTCAATAATTTACTGCAGTCCTTGAATCCATCGCATGAAATGTTTCACACTGCCTTATACCTGAAATCAAGAACAATTTATGGTTGCTAATTCCAGGTATGAGAAAGTGAGACACTAGTCGTCTGGCTTCGCTTAGTGTCTCACTTCTGCAAGAATAAGGCTATACGCCGAAATATTGCGCGTTTCTTGTGTTTGTTCTTTTTTGTGTTCGTCTTTCCCAGCCACCTTCATCTTGGGTCATATTTCCCTATCTTTCATTAGTTATATTGCCTTACAGCATATTCCTGCTCATTGTTGTTATATGTATATATGTCATTTTTATAATCAACCGCAAATGTAAAGCAATTGATTGGAAATGTGAAAACTGCGACCAGTGAAATTTGCGGCCAACCTAAAATCTGCGAAATCTGCGGCCAATACCTCTTCTCTTTGTGTCATGCCGCGCCGTCCTAATCACTCTAAACGCCCCTTTAGACGACCCGACCTGGTCTCACTAAATCGTGGCCTGGAAGTTATTACGTGAACAAATCATTTTACATTACACGCCCGAAACAGCCAAGTTAATTTCAATTTTTTTTTTTTTTTAATAGACACGCAAATGTTTCACAGGTTTCTTAGACTTGGACTTTTTTCGCACTCGTTACTGAAAACTGAATTTTTTGCTGATCTGCAACACTGTTCGGAAAATCCAGTGCGGTACTAACTAGATCGGAGTGGCCGAGGTCGTCTAGAGGCGGCCATACACGATCGCTCCATCCGTCCAAATGGAGCGATGTCACTCCATTATCGTGTCGTCTGTGGGGAAATTTGATGTGGATGACGTTAACCCACAAATGCTGATGGTAGAATATTTTTTCCTACACTAGTTTCTTATCTGCTTAACGTCTCTCTAACAGCGTGGTCTTTAGAAACGGGAAAAGATGGGGGGGGGGGGGGGGTGGCAAGGAATGGGAAGGAATTCGGCCATGGCCTTTTGAAGGAAGCATCCCGGAATTTGCCTGCAGTGATTTGGGAAACCATGGAAAACCCAAATCTGGATGCCCGGACAGGGATTCGAACCACCGTCCTCCCGAATGCGAAGCCTAATGTGAGGCAAAGGGAGATTTTGCATGAAATCTACTACGATTCTGTAAGTATCTGCCTCGTTATTACAATTCTTTTCTACGTCTTTTAAGCAAGAATAAAACTTGTATTTTAATAACAGTTATAAACTATAAAACATCTGTACTGTCAACCTGCTGTTTAGAAACATTGGCTACAAACGCAGCAATCCGCTCAGAGCGCCGGTGGGGCGGCTTTTAACAATATAACCAGTTTGATCCTATTCTATAATAAACATACCGCTACAGCATTGTTGAGAAATCTGGCCGCAGATTTCACTGGCCGCAGTTTTCGCGACACCATTGATTCACTCCCCAGACCTTCGCATAACGATGCGAAGTATTGCAGTACTGTTGATGGGGTTCTGTTCATTCTCTTGACTGTGTTAAAGTGCTTTTGCTGTGAATTCATCGATAACGTCTGATGAGATACTTGGAGAGAGAGATGTGACGGATGTCGGCGGTAGTCCAGCAGGAAGGAGGTGTCGTAATTGTGAGTGCTTAGCAATTCATGAGCCTATCTCGGCGTGGAGCCGTACAATAAGAGGCCACACCCACATACCATCTGCCTCAGCCTCCCCGCACTGTTTGTCTGTCGCCACGGATGTTTGCCAATAGCTTGCGTGTTTTTACAGCGGGCGGTACTTTCAGAACGGAGAAAACGAAGGACGTTTCAGACTTTACCCGCTTGCAGTATTTGCACACTTCCATTAAGATCTGTAAAAACGTAGTGTTTGGTTGAACTACAATATGTCTAACCTTATAGTAATTTAAACTCATTTGCTGAAATTTGAATCTCATGTGTTTTAGGGTTTATACTTCTACATCTACATCTACATCTATACTCTGCAATTCACAATTACTGTGGGTGGCAGAGGGTGCTAAGCACCAATCCTATTTTAGAGTATTCCAATCCCGAACAGAACGAGGAAAGAAAGAATACATGAATGTATCAGTACGGCATCTTATCTCTCGAATCTTATCCCTTCTGTCATTGCGACCTAAATAGGTTGGCGGAAGAAGTATTACGTTGCACTCGTAACTTAAAGATTTTCGCATATTCTCCAACAAATTTAAACGAAAACGACGTCGTCTGTCCGCCAAACAATCCCAGCCTAACCCACGTATCAGCTCTGTGACACTTACATAAGGATTGTAACTAGCGGTCACGAATCGAGCGGCTCTCCTCTGTACTTTCTCTAACGTGTCAATCAATCCCTTGCGATACGGATCCCAAATTGCACTTTAAGAAATGTGGACAGCAGATTCGTAAATCAACACAATTCGTGTTAGGATTGTATGCGAAGCCGTTCTATTAGAGCGGTGAAATGATAGGCCGACGGTTTTTTCTAATGCATATCAGTCGCTAATTAACTACTTAAAAATCATGGAAATTCCAGCTATTTCTTAATAGTACCAGTCAATTTGGACGCAACCCACATTGTACAATACAATACATTCGTTTCCCACAGATCCCAATGTAAGCGACTGACTCTGTGGGGTGTACTTAAGTTGTCAATTTACATATAAACAATTGCATAAAAAATAGTTAATACACCAGAAGATGTGCAGTCACAGCATTCATGGTACATCAATTGCGTCAACTACATGTACACAAATTCCTGTCAATTGTTTTCTAGATACCTTACAAATAAACTTTAAGATGGAATAACAAGAGTTTTACCGAGCGTGGTGGGTGAACGGTTAACGTTCTGGCATCGCATTCGGGACACGCGGGTTCGAATCCCCATCCGGGTATCCAGATTTGGGTTTCCCATGGTTTCCGCAGATCACTCCAGGCAAATGCCAGGATGTTTTCTTCAAAAGGCCATGGCCGAATTCCTTCCCGTCCCAAACCCCATCTCGCCTCTAATGACCTCGACGTCGACGAGGCGTAAAGCCATAATTAAAAAAAGGAGTTGTCAATTAAAAATTATTTTAATTTTTTCCTGAATTTAATCTTATCATCAGCTAGACCAGTGTTTCCCAACCTTTTTTGGGTCATGTCCCACTTTCAACATTTTTTGCCCCCCATACATAATTTTTAATAAAAAAATATTTGTTATTAAAGAAACTGATATAGGAAGGTTTTTTGAAAGAAAACACTTTAATATTATCATAAAACACAGTAAGTAAAATTAAAAAACATATAATGAAATACTAAAATTCAAATTCAAAAGATTTATAATAAACATTTATTATAGCAATTTAGTGTGATACTTTTAAGAATTTGCTTTTTTGCTATATTTTGTAACCATATCTGGCATTGCGTTTAAATAACCCAAAGAGAAAGCGGTAAAGTCGTATCAAGTCAATTTCTAAATTGCCCCCCCTAAAAAACCAAATTGCCCCCCTGTGGGGCGTGGGCCCCACGTTGGGAAACACTGAGCTAGACGTTTGAAATGTGTTGGGAACTTATTGAAGATATGTATACCTGAATATCGGACCCCTTTTTGAACAAATGACAACGACTTGTAATCTTCGTGAAGATCATTTTTAATTCTGGTGCCAAATTTGTGTATTTTACTATTTGTTTCAAACAGAGTATAATTTGTGACGCCAAAAACACATTAATGTATGTATTATAGGCCGCAATTGATAAAATCCCTAACTTCACGAACAACTCTCTGCATGAAGTTCTACTGCTAACCTCACACAAAATTCTTATTACTCGCTTTTGGGCTCTGAACACTTTTGTTGTCTCTATGAGTAGAATTGCCTCAGAATGTTATCGCAAAAAAGAAAAATAAGCTAGTACACGGCTTTATTACTGATATCGCGAAATTATTTAGTCATCCTATCATAACTCCAATTTATGCTGTTACACACACTACTCCGATAACATCCATATAGCAATAGCGCCACGTCCCCAGGGCATTTTGTCGTGGGAGGTTGGCTGTCATGTGGAACCATATTAAGCTCCATTACAATAATAGATTCTACAGATTGCTGAATAGTTCAGTTGAACAAACGTTTTCTGGACAAATGCCTCTCTACATCCAAATGGAATAGGGTACAGTTCTCCCGAAGATTTAACGGTAAGGAATCCGTGTTTCAAATTTCATTAACAAAGAAGAAGGAGCATTTCAACAATGTACGGATTTAAAAAAAAATTAAAATACACTAATATATTTTGAATTAAGATTAATTTAGACACATCTTTTGGCTCGGTGACATCTGAAGAAGGTTTACATAATTTTGTAATATTGTCTAGCAGAAATGTGCAGATATGTGTGCATAACAAGTCTAATCGTCTGCGATATCTCTGATGAAATCTCGTTACAAGTTATGGTGATCAATATCGAAGAATCACGCGAAGCATAAAAGCTTTCTGTATCAATAATGAAATTAGCTTTCGTACAAATTTTACAATCAGTTGCATAAACATTCCCACGACGTTGCTAAACCAAAAACTGTTTATCAATTCATGTTAATTTGAATTATTAGCATATTTCCTGATTATTAGCATATTTATTTGGTTTTCCAGAAAAAAATTTCACAATCGAATATGCGACTACGCATTTAACTGTAAGACGTTACATTTTTTCCATTCAACATTTAAGTAGTTAAGCTTCCAGCTTACTTCAGAAATAATCGGTATACAGCTTTACAGATATTTTTATTTTATTTCTGTGTAGGAGAGAAACCTTGCACAAAATAAAGGAATTCCAATTACTAACTGTCTGGCTCTCTTTATGTTAGCAATGTTGCGCTTCAACCAAAAAGCCATCCATACACACACACATTTCTACGCGAGTAAGCTCGCTGGAGATTTGCGAGCGGATATTTTCGCGACGAGCCTGTATTTGTGGCATCCCGTACACAGGAACATCAGGTTCACACATTTGTCGTTCAGCTGGCTCGCCGCCCTCAAATTGTTGTGTTTATTATGGTAGTGGTCTACGGATTTATACGTCATAATTTCCTGGCTAGCGGCTCATTGGGAATTGCAAAACATCGCGAGCCAAGTGTAGTGATGTTGTGTTACAAGCGACGTGACAATATTGAAATGAAACAGGTTTCTAAGTTCTACACTCAAAAAGTGTATTTATTCATGCAGCAGCTTATATTAGTGCTGTAAAAAAGATAAATAAACGAACAGTATGACAAAAAAAGTGGTTGCAGGAAGATTATAAACACGATCATATACTGCTACTTGTACTAATTCAAAAGCATTTTCTTCGATTTCTTCAGTATTACATAAATGCACAGATACATCTTACTATGTATTTCCTCAATATCCTTCATCTTCCCCTTCATAATTTGTGCTTCGTATATAGGTGATACTGTCCATTTGTACGTTTTTTTTTAACTGCTTAATGTCTCTTAACAGCGAGGTCTTTAGAGACGGCAAAGGATGGGGGGCAAGGATGGGGGGCAAGGAATGGGAGGGAATTCGGCCATGGACTTTCGAAGGAAGCATCGTGGCATTTGCCTGGAGTGATTTTGGACACCATGGAAACCCAAATCTGGATGCCCGGAAGGGGATTCGAACCGGCGTCCTCCCAATTGCGAGGCCAGAACGCATTGGTTCGTGTTGAATTCTCATGAACAGTAGTAAGTCGTAGTAAGAGCGTAAATTAGTTTCGTAGATTTTGTCTGAGCATATTATTCTTGTTGAGTTTTCATTTTTTATATATATTTATTTCGAAAAGCACTTTCTTTTTATTAATGCACTATCAACCTTTTTATTTCCCACCTCTATGAATGCACTATATCCTTTTTTTTTTAAATTTCTGTTCGCGTACTAGACTATTTCCCTTCCAAATGAATTTGGTGCTGATATGTCGCAATGAAATCAGCACAGCTGGGCACAAAACAGTTAATCCGTTAATCGTTAATTAACGAAGTTAAACAAATTGCGAAAATTTAACTTTTAAGTTAACCTAAAAAATCATTAACGGTCTTCTTAACTTCCGTTAAATTGGACTTCCGTTAACTTTAGTCCGTTACATAGGTTGTTGACGTCTTTTCGTTTGTTCGGCCGTCATATCGGGCATTACGCGGACGAAATTCTGTGCCAGTGGATGACCGGCCGCCTGATCGATAGTTAGTATCGCACTGGAGTCTGCAAACAGTGTTGCAGATCAGCAAAAAACTCAACTTTCAGTAACCAGTGCGAAAAAATTCAAAGAAATAATACATAAGTTACGAAAAAGGTGATGTGTAATTTTAATTCGAAACATTTGTGTGTCTTTTTTTTTTTTTTTTAAAAAAAGTAGAAGCTAGTTTGGCCGTGTAATGTAAAAGGATGTCGCTGACTAACTTCCGTTCTATTTGTTCACGTAAAAACATGCAGGCCATTATTTAGTGAAACCAGGCCGGGTCGTCTAAATGGGCCTTTAGGTCACATGTAGGCCGTGGCACAAAGGTAACCGTAACAGGCATTGGTCGTAGATTTTAGGTTGGCCGCAAATTTCACTGGTCGCAGTTTTCACTTATTCAGGTGTCCCAGTCCAACTTGTTTTCTATAATATTGTTGCTTTTCATTCTGCATTCTTGTTTTTGTTTTGTTTTTTATTACTACTTTTTTTTTTTATAAAGTCACGAGTACCTTAATTGTCTCTCGTAAGACAATTTGCAAGTGTTATGTTGATCACAGTCTCAACAAAGATAAAAACAGACAGGAATACCACTTCGTTGTTGTGGCGATAGCGTAACCACAATTTGTTAATTTTTATAAATAAATCCACACTTGCATCATGGTACATAACACCTTGAGATAGAGAGCAGTTATACCTACCGTACTATAATACTAATACATCAGTAAAACTTTTGACTAGTTAACTTTTAACGGATAATTTTAACTTACGTTAAATTTATAAACATTTAACGCTTTAACGATTATCGAAGTTAACTTTTTAAGTAGCGGAATAATGATTAACGAAGTTAACGTTTGGATTAACTGTGCCCACCTGTGGAAATCAGCTGCGAATTCTCTGCTCATCATACTTGTTAGATACTCAGCAAGTCTTATCTGCCGCGAGTAAATTGTTAAGGGAGATATCTGTGTCTATGGTTACCGTCGCGCTTGCTCGCCACGTACAAATACGTAACGATTGTTATTGGCTTGTGATGCGGCTCGTCGTTAGGCAATTAATACACATTGCGTATATGGATCGCCACGGAATTGATGGCGCACAAATGTGTGTATGTATGCCTAGTTAAAGGTTTTTTTTTGACGCTTTATGTATAGGCTACACTTAGCTTTCGTTATAATCGATGCACCTGTCATAGGGTTACTGGTTCGACCCCCCCGCTTTTTATCATTGAAATTATAAGGCAGAGTAGGAGAGGTTGTTCTGAACGACTCACCAGATTTTCTACCAAAGTCCTGGGTTCTATCACAACTGGGTATGGTGACAAGGTATAATACAGTGTTACTGACGATTTTTTCGTCGGATGGTGGACATTGAATGTTCTTCCACCGTTGTGTCTTTCGAAAGAGTAGATCTGAACAAGTCGGCACTATTTCACCATATCTCTCAATTCACCTCTTTTCATAACACAATCTACACAGTGCGCTGAACACACACACACACTCGGACATCAGATTCATTCATACAACAGCGGAAAATACACACACATCCATTACTGGGGAAGACGAGGGAAAAACCCCCTTAGTAAAAAATTGCAAGACATAATAGAGTAGAAACTCCCTGCCTGACAGTAGTCGACGCCTGGTATGTACCAATTGCCTATGTGCGTGAAAGTGCCACCATACTGGAGACAACGAGGTACCAGATGTTCTGATCACTGCATTGAGGCGGAATTCCGTTATCATACATAACCCCTTTCAATTAACAGAGGCGGGTCAAGGTCACTATGCTGTAACACCATTCCACTGCTCTTACTCGTACATGCGAAGGGAAAAGGCTCTCGTCTACCAGGATTAGCGTTCGGTTAGGAGAGGTAGGAAGGAGATGGAGAGATGAGGAGCCAGGTAACGGGACATGACCTTGAAACCGACAGTTCGGAATAAACGGGGCAGAGATGCACTCAGGGACGATCGCCAGTTTCTTCCTCAAAAACTACATATTTCACAAGTAGCACTTAAAACACAAAAAACTTAGACTCTTACATTCTGAGCGCTTAAACCTCGCAGTGTGATATTAAAATACACTCTACAAACGGAACTCCAGTGCTAAAAAAGTGGGCAAATCCAAAATTTAATCTCCCCCTGGTAGAGGGGACAATATTTCTTCTCCGATTAGGGAACATTTCAATTAAATGTCAGCAAACTTCTCTGAGTGCAACAACCGCAATAATAGATCTTACTTACAGCATTTTGGAAGTCTTGACGCCATATTTCTTATCTTGCAGTGCACTAATGCACTATGTCAGTCTGCTTTACTAACTGTTGAAGTGGACTACACTTAACGGTTCCTTGAAGTTTATTACTCGGTACACAATACAACAGGTAAACCATAAACAAATGTGGGTACAGTTATCAGAAGACCGTCGAGAATTTCAGCCTGGTCCTGATCCGGGGTAGAGTGACGGCTTCTACTTCTCGCGAACTTCCGGTGGTCATCTGTAGTTGAGGCTGGTTCAGCGGTCAGGCTGGAACTGGCGGTGGAGCGGCCGGCTACGCTTATATAGGCGGCCTGGCGCAGGAATTCCGTTGTGTGGTAGTACGGCGACCTCTGTAAGAAATAGTCCCACTTAGCCTCTAGATGATTCTATTTATTTTCCTGGTTGTTTTGATGCCTCTGCGCCTGTTTGGAGTCGTATATGTATCCCGGCGTGCAGGCGCGTTGTGTGTGAGGTCTGCCTGGCAGGGGCCTTTACTGGCAGACTGAACATACCTCCCTCCCGGGGGGGGGGGAAGCGATGTCTGCGACGTCTGCGAGGTCGTCTGCCGCGGCACCCTGGAGCAGACTATGAAGGCTACCTCCAGGGGAGTACGGAGCTGTTCCCCTGGCGATGCGTGCCGACCTGCGTCGTGGTGCAGGTTGTGGTGGAGGTACTTGTGGAGCTAACGGCATCGGTTCGTCGGCGTCGATGCCGGGGGCTGTACGGGGGGCGCTGAAGATGGTTCCCGCAGGTGGTCGAGAGGCTGCGGCTGAAGGGTTGTCGGAGCGACCGACAGGTTGTGGCGTCGGTGGTGGCGCTGTAACTGTCCCTGAGCAACGGTTAGACGGCAGGAGTGGTGGAGGTGGCAGGGAAGGAGAGGAAGAAGTGGATGGCCGTGCCGTGGTGGAAGAGGACGGTGCCGTGGGGTAGCGGGGACGTAGTTGGTTTCGATGGCGTCGCACTATCCGGCCATCCAGGCTGACGTCGAACAGTTGGCGGCCCCGGGGCCGCTGAATGACCCCCGGAAGCCAACCGGCCCGGGAGCCAAACCCGCGGGCCCAGACTAGGGAGCCCGGGGTGAAACGGAATGGGCCCAAAGGTACCTGTACTTTGGGCGGGGGTAAGAGGAGATGGAGGAGAGTGCGAGGTTGGCGGCCATGCAGCAATTCCGCCGGGCTTTTGGCCCCCACTGGAGTGGTTCGATAGGAACTGAGGAAGAGTGTCAATGCCTCTTCGAGTTTGTGACTTGTGGTGTATTTGGTCATTTGGATTTTGAATGTTCTGACTAGCCGTTCCGCCACCCCGTTAGATTGGGGGTGGAAGGGCGGGGTGAGGAGGTGTTGGATATTGTTGGCGGTACAGAAGGATAGGAATTCCCGACTTCGAAATTGCGGTCCGTTATCTGTGACGATGGCGTATGGTAATCCTTCGATGGAAAAGATCCTTGGTGAGGGCTGAAATGGTGACCTCTGTGGTGATTGTGGAGCAACGGACGACATATGGGAAGTGGGAAAAGGCATCCGTCACTAGGAGCCACTGGTGGCCTAGGAATGGGCCAGCGAAGTCGAGGTGAATGCGTTCCCAGGGTCCGGACGGTGCCGGCCAGGAAAGGAACTTTTGAGGGGGGCGGGGCAGTTGTGGGCACAGATGGTACAGCGCCGCACCATCTCCGTGACATCCGTGGTAAGGCCGATCCAGAATACATGGCGTCTGGCAAGGGATTTGGTGCGGGCAATTCCCCAGTGTCCTTGGTGGAGAGTTTGGAGGATTGTCGGTTGTAGGGATCTCGGAACGACGACCCTCGGGGTGGAATTTGGTTCTGTGCGGAGAAGCACTCCCTCTACTACTGAGAGCTGGTGGCGGATGGAGTAGTAGAATTTGAGGTCTTGATGATGGCGTGGAGGGGAACGTGTTTGCCACCCCTGTTTGAAGTGGTGCCGGATGACACGGAGGAGGGGGTCCTCCCCCTGTGGCTGCCCCGACTTTTGAGGCCGTGACTGGAAATGTCTTCAGTGCTTCTTGTATGTCATCGTCGATCTGGAACACCAGAAGTTCCGACTTGTCGAAGGCAAGGTCTGGTCCCTGCGGTAGTCTGGATAAGGCGTCTGCATTGGCATGCCTGGAGGTGGTACGGAAATGCATGGTATATCTGAACTGGGACAGGAATAGTGCCCAACGCTGGATGCGGTGGGATGTTTTGGTAGGCAGACGTGTGGACGGATCAAATAGTGATAGGAGTGGCTTGTGGTCGGTAATGAGATGAAAAGAAATCCCATATAAAAGGGAATAGAATTTGGAGCAGGCAAAAACAATAGCTAGCGCCTCTTTCTCGATTTGAGAATATTTAAGCTGAGCAGCCGATAGGGCTTTGGAGATGTAAGCTACGGGGCGTTCCGTGCCATCTGGTAATTTATGAGACAGAACTGCCCCCACCCCACCGTAATCGGATGCATCTGTGGCAAGTATCAAGGGGAGGTTTGGAGTGTATGGCATGAGGCATGCTGCGGACTTGAGCTGCTGTTTAAGGGTGTGGAATGCGGTCTCGCAAGCTGGGGTCCAACGGAACGGGACATTCTTGCGACAGAGGTGGTACAGGGGTGCTGCCACTTGTGCTGCTGAGGGTATAAATTTTCTGTAGTATGAAATCTTGCCTAAAAAAGATTTCAACTGATGTAGATCCTGAGTTGGAAATAGCGTCCACATAGGAAAATGCTGGGGAAATGCCTTCCTGAGCGATGATGTGACCCCAGGTAGGAAATGGATTGTTGAAAAAATTGACACTTGGAAAGGTTGCATTTCAATCCTGCTGCACGGAGGCGGAGGAAAAGTAGGCGGAGGTTGGTCATGTGTTCGGCAGCGGAGGGTCCCGTGACGACTATGTCGTCGAGATAGTTGATGCATCCCGGAATATCCTGGAGAAGTTGTTCGAGATACCGTTGAAAAATCGCTGGAGCACTGGCCAAGCCGAACATGAGTCGGTTGAGTTGGAAGAGGCCAGAGGGAGTGTTGATGACTGTGTATTGTCGGGACTGGATATCCAAGGGATTTGAAGGTATGCTTCTGCCAGGTCAATTTTTGTAAAGTAGGTACCTCCTGCTAGTTTACGGAAGAGGTCGTCCGGTCTCGGAAGTGGATAATCGTCTACCAGCAGATGCGGGTTGACGGTGGTCTTAAAGTCACCACAGAGACGTAAGCGGCGTCCTGGCTTCTGAACTATGACCAACGGCGTGGCCCAGGGGCTGAGCACCGGCA